>JAJEJO010044750.1:0-19136 GCA_020662805.1 Glaucomys volans
CATTTTGATTCATTGTACACAAATGAGGTACAACTCTTCATTTCTATGGTTGTACTCAATGTAGATCAGTGCACTCAATGTAAATCAGAGACTGTATATCATGAGTCTTCCCAGGATTCCACTTGTGGGGTGAGGGAGTTAATTTTCCACCCCCTCTGCTGCCTGTGGAACAGCCTTTCCATGCTAACTGAGCTTATTCTCTGTGCGTGTATTCACACAAGCCCATTCTTTACACCAGCTCGTTCAAATTCTCAATCCACTTCTGCTGGTCCTGTGAGCCACCAGACTCAAAAGAGGGAAGGGAACGGGGCTCTCCTCCACATCTCAGACTTGAGTTCCCCTGGGTAGAATGCTCTCCATGCCTTTGGCTGCAGCTCTTCTAGGCCTAGGTCTTGTGGCAGGTGCCTGTCAGATCTTCCTGCTCAGATCTCCCAGCTCCAGCGGTGGCTGCCTTAGCTTGGGTGTGTCAAGGTGTCTCCCGCCTTGCTCTCTGTGGACAGTGGGAGGAACTGAGCACCCTTCTCGCACCAGTGCACAGGACATTGAAGCCTCTGGATCAGCCAAGGGAAGGCTGCCTCTCTGATCTCAGGATTTTCCACACCAAATATGTCTGCTTTGTTTCGGTCCATTTTACCTCTCTCTGTACCTAGCAGTGCCACTACTGCTGCTGCCAGTGCTGCCTCCACCAGGTTGGCTCCAATGTACTCTTCTTTTTCTTTGTTCAAGGTACCCAAGTTTCTGATTCTTTAAGACTCCCTGGACAGTACTGAGTTTAGTGAAATCCTTCTTTCACACACCTCAGAGCAAAGCAGTATTCCTGCTCTTTGAATTCCAGGTCATGGAGCTACGAGAAATAGACTCTTTTTAGCCTGCCATTTTGTTTCCCTCTTCTAATGTATGATTTCTTATACTTGAGTTTCTGACTTTCTGTGTCTCTATGAATTTTTTTACAGTTCACTTTTGAGTTTTGGTGTGCTCCTTACTTACCCACCTCACTGAGAAGCAGTCTATTTGCCTTGAAAGTCTGGCACTGAGTAACTGCTGGGGATGCATCCTTCTTGCAATCTGCCAACTTCTCTTCCCCGACAACAAATTTTGTATGATTTCTGTTCTTTTCAAGATGTCAAGGTATGTTTTAGGACCAAAATACACTCAGTCTTGAATACCTCATGTGACCTTGAAAAAATTATATTCTGTTATTGTTGAATGAAGTATTTATACAGAGGCCAATTAGATCTATGCGATTGATAGTAGTTTTGCTTGTTTTCTAGGGTTGTCATGTCCAAGTAGCAGCTTCTTTTAGCTTGAAGTAGCGCACATGTACTCACTCAGAGCTCAATAGGCTATAAATCCCACATTGAACTGTGAACAGGACCACACTCCTTCTGAAGGGTGTAGGGAAGAACATTGTATTGCCCATTCCTAATGTACTTGTTTGTTGGTCAAACTTGTATTTCTCGGTTTTTAACTGTAGCACTTCATTCTCTGCTTCCATCCTCACATGGCATTTGTCCCTCATGACTGTAACCTCTCTCCTTGGAGGAAAAAATGGTCCTACCTTCTAGAACATGGTATCTTCAACTGATTAGATTTCAATGACTCTCTTTTTAAACCCAGTAAAGTTTTCGGGCACTGGCATTAGGACTTCAACATGTATTTGGGTGTAAATAATTTGACCTATAACAGAATTGGTCAATTGAAAACTATACTTTTTCTTTTCTTCCTGATGAATCTGTCAAGTGCTTTGAAGGAACAGTGAAATCTCCTACTGTAGCAGTGGACCATTTCTCATTGTAGTTCCTTCTATTTTTTCTCCATTTTTCATTTCTTTGCTGGTATAATCCTTCTCCTGCCATCCAATAAAGATCATGCTCCAGCAGTAACTAAGTCTGTATGCTAAACAACGATCTCCGTAACCCTAGACCTATGTCCACAGCAAGAAAGCCTCCTAATTCTTCAGCAAACAAAAATAATGACAGTTGCGTGATATTCCCCTAGTTGCTAATCGAGTGATTATGGAGGTGGCACCGTGTAATTGGACAGAAGAAGAAACACCATCTACTGCTGAGGTAAGGTGACCCTTCTTGGTCTAAGATATAAATGTTGAATTGGTTTCTTTTTTTTTAATTCAAATTCAGGCATGAAAATCTGACAGTGTACATTATAGATGACATACATTTCTTTTGTGGTGGAATTACAACTGCATTACAACTGATGCCTGATTCAAGATGACATTAGTGTATGACAGCAACAGTTGCCAAATTATTGTAGTGGGCATTTTGCTCAGTTGCGCTTCTCCTTGGTGGAATAAGAATTTTGTGTATGTCATCAAATCATACCTGAGAAATCTCTCATGCAATGCTCATGTCTTTCTCACAAGTACCCTCTCTGCCTTACTTTGTGGTCTTTTTCTCAATTGCTCTTTCCCATCAAGTTATCTAATGTCACCATAGCCAACAGTAGACTTGTGCAAATAAAATCAGCATGATATTATGATCACACTGTGTTCCTTTCTGTAATTACAGGTGAGCTCTGCAGAAATTGAAAAATGTAAGTATTCTCAACACCCTAACATGCTGAGAAAAAACCTTTGTACTGTAATAGGTTAGATGTTCCTGCCTGTTTTTATATAGAAAGTTATCCTGATTTCAGATTTATTTTGGAAATGAGGATAGGGATGTGGTGACAGAGTGATAATCCACTGAAAAATTATGACCATGGACCATGATCCTGAAGCACCTGTTATTTTATTGGTGTGCATTTGTGTGCATGAGGGTGGGGAGGAAACCCTGAGCATGTCCATGTAATAATAATTTTGTATGTTTTTGTGAGGATGTTGGAACTTCCTCAGAAATTGTGTTCTAACATGCCCAGCACGAGGGACAATTTTCTAAAACTAAAATCCCACACTAATGCATGATTTGCATGAATCACATCACATCCAGATCTGGAGTTCAGTTTACTATGCGCACTCTGTAGAGAGAGATGAGGCTGAACTAAATGATCCAGTCTTGACAGTGTAATGGTAAGAAGCAAAAAGGTTCAGGAATGGGCCTTGATGTTGATGCTTTGGGATAGGGAACTGTATTCATCACTCAGCCATACGTCCCCAGGCCAGGTTATTCCAATGTATTTGTGCACTCATATCTCCTACAGAGATGTGAAATATTTTACATATTTGTAAGATGGCTTCAGTGGTCTTCTCTGGAGGCAGATACCCCCCTAGGGTTACAAAATGTAAAACATACATAGCCCACATGGTTCCAATCTAGCTGGAGAACCAAAGGCTCTGATTCTCATTTCTTTCATGTCCTTTCTTTGCTGTGTATTTTTCACTGCTGTATATATCAAGAAATACCCTGAATAATTCATAATCAATAACATTAGCATACTTATAGTCATTCTGTATCCTCCTAGTATCCTCAGAGGACCTGGTGGCATCACATTCTACAAAAACCATGGATCAGGAGGATTCATCAGACATCATGGTAAGTTTGCTTTTCTTTCTCTAAACTACAAGTATTGCTCTTTAGTTTCTTGTTCTAATGTATTATGATATAATTTCCTGGATGTATATATTAGAGATGACATGCACAATTTCCTCAGTGGGGAGATTCTCACAGGAGCGTCTGTTGCCAACTGAGACCTCGTTGAAGGCCACATTAACACATACCAGCATCAACTACACACTGTATGTTAGCAAGCTTTGTGCTCAGCAGCAGTTTTTCCCCCCTAGTCAAAGAATTCCATAATTGTCTACTAAAATTGACTTGAGACACAAATTACCCTTGAGAAGCTTGTGTTGTTTGTAGGGTGCAGGTTTGGACTGTCCTTGCCTTGAGTTCCCTTGACTTGACCACTTTCTCATCTGATTTTCTAAAGTCACCCAGTAAACAAAGGACTTGTGCACACAGGTCAAGGCATGACTTGATCTTCATAGTGACTCCTTTTCTGTAATTACAGGAATTTTCAAGAGGAAC
This sequence comes from Glaucomys volans, assembly GCA_020662805.1. NCBI lineage: Eukaryota > Metazoa > Chordata > Mammalia > Rodentia > Sciuridae > Glaucomys > Glaucomys volans. Next base: position 3,981 of record JAJEJO010044750.1, read on the forward strand.
CATAATTGGTATGTATCCTGGCCTCACTCTCTTACTGATGGATGATGTAGATGGTGCTAAGCATTGAAGGGTCTTACTTCCTTTAGTGCAATCACAGTGATTCCACTTCTGGCTAGAGGATGAGAAGTGAGGGTGTGGAGGTAGAAATTGATTTTCAAAAAACCCCAAAAACAACAAAAAAAAGCAAAACCCACACAAAACTATGACCATTCTCTATAGTCCCTGGAAGCAACTGTGTGTTATGAGTGGCATGGGTTAGGTCAATGAGAGATATGTGTATCTATGCGTGCATCCATGTGATGTGATTCTGAGTGTGCTTGTGTGTTAGTTTTTGTACATTTGTATTTTTCTGTAGATATATACACACCAAGATGCCAGTGTCAGCATTTTTTAACCAAAAGTGCCATCTCCATTAAATCATGATTATGTGTATGTGTAAAAAAATCAAATTGTAAATACTACATGTGTAGTTCATTCCATGCCAAGAATACCTCAGTTAACATGGAAAATATATCCCATCAAAGCCCTGGAAAATATTCACAGGACTCAATAAGAACAAAGCTCTGTTTCAGTCCTGTCAATGTACCAGTAGCGACTTCTTTTAACAACAAACCTTACCTGCCATTTGGTCATGGCATTTGATTGTTCATAACACTTCACTTATGACAGTTTTTCTCATTCACATACATTTTCTGTGAGAGGAGTCACAATTCATCTTCCAAACCCCATTCTAAGCACAAAGCTCTGGGCAGGGGCATTCCTTAGCAGTGAACCTCAGGTCCAACAACAAGCTGCACTATCTCATGGTGGGAGACTGGGACAAAGGAGATGCCCAGGCCTGAATCCTGATGCTGATGATGTACTCTGTTTGCATGTTTCAGCTTACTTTGGAAGCTGCCTTACGCTGGGCCCTTTTGTAGACATTGCTTTCTGAGAAGCATGTTTAAATTGGTGGGACTTTGATGGGGCCTAGCCAGCACAGCTGAAGCACATCTAGCTGCAGAGCAGGGGGATGGGCTCCAACAAAGGACAAGCTCAACACAGCAGTGGTGTCTGATCCCACAGTTTAGGTCCTTGCTCCTGCCCTGTATGGCCTGGATAATATCACACTGACAGTGTCTCTGACAGGTCTTTACATTGTCAGGCTCCAATGCTATCTATGTCCTTCCACTCATCTGTACATGGATATTGACACTGGTCACTGTAAGGGTACAACCACTCTCCTCATCATTCCTCCTCATCCCTGAGCTCATCCCTGGCCAGAGTTTCTTCATCCTAGTCCCCATCAGTATTTGATGAATACCACTCTGTGCTAATATCTCACTTGTCCAGCCTGTTGGGCTGGATCAGACAGAATCAGTAGGGAAATTAAGAAGATAGCATTGTGTCCAAGCTCTGCACCCACATTTCTTATGTGCTAGACCCTGCTGGGGGCCATCTGGATCTGAAGGTTGACTTCACTGATGTAGTGTCCTCAGGCCTCCAGAGAGTTTCTGGCCCTTTTGGATGAGTCCACAGTCTAATTACAAGTGAGTGGTTAGATCAGGCTAGCAAACTCCAATGCATTGAAACCCAGGGGAAGGAAGGTCATGTCTTCCTCATCTTTAAACTTCAGGTCTTAACCAACCAAACTGACAGTCACTACAGGGATGTGCTCTCTATATTTAATTTTACTTAAATTTTAATATGAAACATTAAGAGCCTCATCCCAATTCCAAATTTCAAGTGCCCAGTAGACCTATGTTCATAATGCAAGAAACATTCCTATTCCTTTGGGGGCTGCTGCTCTGATTCTGGCATAGTATCTCTTCTATGATTGATATTCCTCAAACTGTTTATGTCACAGTTTGGATGTCAGCTTGATCTGTTTCATGGAGAGAGTGATAAAATTCCAGTGGAAGTAAGAAGTTGAAATTTGACTCCTTCAGCTCCCCTCTCTCACTTGAAGGTTTACAATTGTTTACAGCATCTTGTTGGATGCCTTCAACCCCACAGAGCTCAGAGAGGGTCTGAGAATCCAGAACAGAGATCAGCATGATCCTGACTATTAACATTAATAAATATTACTATGTTTTATTGCTATTAAAAATACACTTGAGACTGAAAAATTCACACAGGTGTGTTTAGGTTACAGTTCTGGAGATTCTAGAGTGTGGCACAGTCATCTGCTTGGCTTTAGTGAATACCCTCTGAGCTGCATTGCATGACTGGGGGTGTCACCATGGATGAAGGTGCAGGAGGGAGACATCACATGGGGAGATGGGAAGCCAGCAGGGATCAGATGTCTGTTTGCTCTTTAATATAACCAAGCTCTAACATGGGTGTGAGAAAACTCTATTCTTGCCTCTCAGATAATGCCCTCAAATGACCTTGTCACTTTCATCAAAACATCTCCTCTTATAAGTTTCATAACTGTCATTTAGCCACATTGAGGACCAAGCCTCAATCACAAGATCCTATGGGGGACAAATAACATCCAACCCTGGCACCCCTCATGAGCTTAACTGGTAGGGAAGAAAGCATGAGACAGTCTTGGATAACTCTGATGCTGATGTTTGTGTCTCTAAAGGTGGGATGAACAACTCAGAATGGGACTCAAGCAGTGATGATGATGAACCTTCAGGTAGGGAACAGTCCTTGTGGTGTGACCCAAAAGGAAAGGTTTCCTGGTAGGATTTGGGCCCACTTAGGTGGAAAAATGAGGAATTGGCATTAAATAGAAATCAACTGAAAATATGTCTTGGAGCATCCCTTTCATAAGAAGACAAATTTTTGCATTGCCAGTTATATACAATCTTCCCCATAAGACCCACTCTGTCCTGAATTTGTTTCTACTAAGCATCAAATAGTTTGGCTTTCACTGTTGGACATATCTTAGGAATTGTGCATGAAAGAATTTATATCTGGAATTTGGGTTTGACCCACAATGGAAGGAATCTAGTGGAACACTCTTTCCTATAGGCACTTTGTGAACCTGTAGTCAAAGTTCTTCTCACCTGTGCTAAGCAGTGTTTAAGAAGTCAAAATTCCCCTCAGCATGTTCTGACCTCATAGCAGCATTTTCTTTTCTGTTTATTGTCCTCCTGGTTTAAAAGACACTTCCAAAATTTCTCAGTGCTTCCTGGACAGGCCTCTGGATTCTCCTGCAAAAGAGTGGGGAGAAGTTCCTCCTTGAACATGTTTCTCACCTCCATTCCTTATCTAATTCAAAAACCCTGGGCCTAGGATGAAAATCAGAATCTGCTTGCATTCAAGAGCCCTATGTCCAGAAAGTCAGGGAGACAGAGCTGCCTCTTGGAGGATCATGATGACACAGACATCCCTACCTGAGGACAGTGGGAGAATTTGAACTGGAAAGAGTGCTTGGGATCCTAGATGTATTCCTCATTGCAGAGGTGAAGTAACAGAGGCCAGGAGACAGGAGGGCAGAAAAGAGGAAGAATGGAAAGCTTTGACTTTGGGTACAGAACACCAGGAGCAGCAGCAACTCAAGTTCTCACCTTGACTTTAACTCTGCCTCTCATTCTTCCAAGGCCACATCATCATCGTCACTGCTATGGTCCATGCTCCAGCCAATTTAATGGACATTGAGGATGAGGACAAGGACAATGGGACCAGAAATCTGCAAGTAAGTTACTTCCTACTTCTGTCTCCTTTTTTATCCTTTCTTATTTATAAAAGTCTTTGTACCTCTTCCCTATTTCCACTGTCCCACTTTGCATGACTTTTATAAAGGTGCTTTTTCTCATCCAGATCTTTGAGATCCTTGGTCCTTCAATATCTGTTAAGTCTCTCTGCACCAACTTTCTTAGTCTTGCCCTGGTTTCTGACCTCAGGCTTCACCCCTGAATCATGCTTAGTAAACCTGCATGTTCATGCATTGAGCTAGAGTCAGGTTCAGAAAAACTGAGGTCTTCTGTGGGGCATGGGACCCAAACAAGTCTTGCTCTGCTCTAGCCACCACTGCACACCTGGGTTCTCCTGCCCTTGTTGGCTCTGAGCATGCATGAATGTGCCCTTCCTTTCAAATGTCAAGAATACACAATTGGAAAGCAATTCTCCCAACAGGAATCTGGTTCCAGCGATCCTGTCCTGGTTTAAAATGTGAGCTCAAGGCAGCAAAAGGAGACAAAGAAGGACAGGAAGAGGAAATGTGAGTATGGAGAGAGTGGAGGGATAGCAGAAGTCAAGGAAATGCACATATTCTCTACTGCTTCCTTAACTTTCTTGCACTTTATCCAATCCATCAGAAGCAAGGAGAGCACTGAAGTGGTCACTAGTGGGTATGACCATGACCATGCAAGGGGAGGTACAATAATGGTTAAAATCAGTGCAGGAAGCTGTCTGAGGATGAAGCTACAGAGGGTAGGGCTGGTGGAGTAGGGTCCTTGCTCCACCCTGTGTCAGCACACCTGCTGCTCCTCAGGGGGCCCAGATGTGTGCTACTCAGCCTTCATGCCCAAGTGCCCTAGAGAACCCCTTTCCTCTGCCTCATGTTCACTGTCTAGGGAGCAGCCTCAGAAGGTTCTAAAGGTGAATGTCCATGGGAATTTGCTCTTGGAGGACATTCATAGACACTCTGCCCACAGAATACCCTCTGCCATGGGCAGCAGACCAGCCTCAGTGCTCCCTGACCAGATCCCAGGGGAGATCAGGGCCCAAAGTGACCTTGCATGACCTGAGGAACATTGTGGTCCTGGTCACTCTCTGTGGTCAGTAACTCCTCCCAAGCGATCCCTCACCTGGATCTAGGTTGCAGATCACTATAGGACACCTGGGAGGACAGTGATCTCTGGTCCTGGGGTTCAAAGAGGTGGAGCTTGCAGTGTAGAGAAGTTGTGATCAGCTGGCAGGACGTGTAGCAGCAGCTGCCTTGTGGCTTTTCTCTTCCACAGGGATAATAGTCTATATTATATAGCACTGTACAGATTCATGTTTACTTTGTTAAATAAGTTGAATGCTAGTATTTAATGTTAGATGTAATGTTAGATGTTTATATTAAATTACATTTGCTTGGTAACAGTTGCTTTCTTACCCCATTCTGTAAAATAAAACACATTGTAGAAATACACACTAAATAGAGGTAAATGTTCTTGAGGTAGATTTTAATGAATTACAAAGCAGTGACCCTAGTGATCCCCCCATCACCATCAGTCCTCTCCTCCCATAAACTCTATAGTATATGGTGTTGCTAAGCAATGATGTTAAGTAGGTTAGGTGTATGCAAAACATTTTTGACTTGTATTTTATATTTACAATGGGTTTGTCAGGATGTAACTCTACTGTAAGTTGAGGACCTTATGTCTGCATATGTAATTAACCTTTCATTCTAACCGAGATTCCACCGGGAATGTACCGGGATTGCAATTGATGTGCAATTCCCGGGATTGGGTTGCACGTCATGGAAATCATATACATTGAGAATCTCTGAGGAATGAGTTTCTTACCCTCCAATATCTCTTTCATTATTGAAGAAAATGAGCCATTTAGTTAAGAGCCCACACTCTCCAGGAAAAAGTTTACATACAGGATTCCATTGACCTGAGGGACTTGTGATTCCATAAAAGGAGATTCCACTCTCATTCTCTCCTGTTTGGTTTCATTCATGTGGGTTTAAAAATGAGTGAACTTAATGAAAATCCACTCTTAGCCTTGTCTCATTCCCTTAGCAACATCAACAAAACTTGTCTCAGCTGAAATTCCTTCAAGAAAAGGTGAAAAGAAGATACTCACCCAGGATCACCATGACTGGGGCATAGTAGACATGAAAAGAATAAGACAATGTGATTGATGCAAAACAGCACCAAGACAGGCCTGCACCATGGAGGGACATGGAGGCATTTACAATGAAGATTTCCCTGAGAACTGGAGGAATTATTCCTATAGGCATGGACTTGACCCTCTCTTCTAGCAAATGGAGAGTTGGAGAGATACACATCTCCCAAGATCACTTCACACAGAGCAGAGTATGCTGTCACTATCCCAAGAAGATAAACTGGGACATGTTTCATTCATTATTTTGCCATAGGACATGAGGGCAGCAGAGAGGGAACTGAAATTCTAGTTCATGTTGCAGAGTTGAGGAAAACTTGTTAGAGATAGAAGGAGCTTTTGCCCTTAGGGGAGGTTTTGGTCTCACTTCCCCTTGAACTTGGCACACTGTGGTTATTATTACTGCCTGCATATGAACAGCAGTAATAATCAGCCTCGTCCTCCAGCTGGAGCCCAGAGATAGTCAGAGAGGCTGTGTTGACAGTCTTAGAGCCAGAGAAGTGAGCAGGGATCCCTGAGGGCCCACTACTAACACTATAAATGATGAGTTTATGGGTTGTTCCTAGATGATTTTGGTACCAGGAGACACCATTATATGTCCCAATGTCACTGCTGGTTCCAGCACAGGACATGTGTTTCATGGAGGAAAACAGGGTGCCCTACCAAGGGCCATAGTCCTGGCCTGATTCTGCAATTGTGTTCCTTTCCCATTCCCAAATAATGATCAGTTCTTGCTTGGTGGCTGAATCTCACAAGTAAAGACCATGAATCCTACTTCTTTGTAGGATATCTACAAGGAGATGAGGACAAAAGGGAAGGGAAAGATTTGAAAATGGGTCATTTCTATTCAAACAAGTGCTGTTTATTTTATTTAATCTCTCCTTTTGGTACTGAGGATTGTACCTAGGGTTTCTGAACTACTGAGCCACATCTCCAGCTGTTTTTTTACAATGTATTATAGAGAGCATCTCATTGAGTTGTTTACGGCCTCAGTAAGTTGCTAAGGCTGAATTTAAACTCATGATCCTCCTAACTCAGTCTCTCAAGCTGCTTGGATTATAGCCATGTTCCACCTTGCCTAGCCAAATATTTTAGATTTAATTGATATTTTATATTATCTGGTACATTGTGGTATTATTACAAATGTATAAATTGTCAAATGATTAATTCATGTTAATGAACTTACCTCACTCTGAGTTGTATCTCATATATCAACATTTCAGCCATTTCAAGTAGACACTTCAATGCCTCAATCACTCATTCTCTTTCCATTTCTAGATGATAATCTATTCTAAAATTTTAAAAGCACTTTTATGTGAGAAGAATATTTGTTATATTTTATTCAATTTTGAAATACATATTGGTATTAACTATAGTCACCACACTATTCAGTAGACCCATAGAAATTATTTCTCCTGTCTGACTGAAAATTTGTCCACTTTTACTAAGTCACACTTCATCCTGTTCCTTTCCCCACCTCGCACCTATTGTGGAACATTTATTCTTCACCTCTGTGAGTCCTTCTCTTATAGATTCCACTTATAATTGAGATCATGTAGTTTTAATCTTTCTGTGCTTAACTTAGTTCACCTAACATAAGCAGCTTTCATTTTTACTATTGACTTCATATTTACCTAAAGATTACATTCAATTTTACATTTAACTTATGTGTCCAATCAAAGAGAATTTGTTATTTAAATTATTTTCTACCTTCTTGGTTTTTTTTCCATTGTATCCCATGAATGTGTCATGATCAAGCAGATTTATCTCACAAATATAAAGTAAAAACTGCACAAGTGTGACAGAGGCTCCTTCATTCATTTTCTGGAAGCACCTTTAAAAGTGTTTTCTATCTCTCTGTGTTTTGCAAGGCCTATGGTTCAAATTTATTTAATTTCCTAAGTAAAAATATCACTATTGTTTTTAGATTTTGTTTAGAGTGCAGTAAGCACACACCATCTTTTCAGACTGAATCCAGCAATTAAACCTCAGAGAGCATGCATGGAAGATCTTTGTGGCCACCAGGAAAGCAAATCACAGAAAGCAGACTAGAGGAGACACAAGCACATTAAAAACACCCAAACAGTGGAGAGTTTTCTACCTCTACCCTGTGTCTCAGGTCTGCTTTTAGGAAGCCTGGGACCTGGACAGGGAACCAACATGTAGACAGAAAGAATTCCAGAAGAAGCCCAACTCTTGTGTCTCCAATTAGGGAATTCCTCATCTAGGAAACTTTAGGATGTGTACATTTTCTTTTTCTTAGGGTTTTTCTTTTCTCCATCTGCATTAGTCAGGATTCTCTAGAGGAATAGAATCAACAGGAAGTATGATTATAAACAGGGGATTTATTAGATTGGCATACATAACCAAATGCTGGAGAGTCCACAATGGCCATCTGTAGGCTAGAGAGCTGGAAGAAGTAGCAGCTGTGCAGTCCAAGAATTGGAAGCCCCAGAACAAGAAGGATCAGCAGTGCTACCCTAGTCCAAGAACAAGGCTTCTGGAAACTACCTGGAGAACCACTGGCAGAGTCCGTTTTGAAAGAGAGAAGAAGCTTGAGTCCAATATCCTCAAGGATTGAAGCAGCAATCAAGAACTCATTCAAGAAGAGTCGAGTTTGCATCTGCATCTGCTTCCTTGTTCTTCCAACTTTTGTGCCATCCAAGCCACCATCCTATTGGGCTTCAGGAGGATCTCCACTTCAGTTCACTATCCCACATTCTAGTCATTCCTACACATGCCCTCATTGACACACCCAGAAGACTCTTAATCCTGGGCATCTCTTAATCCAATCAAGTTGACTTTCCAAATTAACCATTACACATCCATTAACCTTTTCCAAATTAACCATTACACATTACACTACTTGATCTTGACTTTGGAAAATTTTCTGTGGTCAGAGTAGTGACAGTGGGGACTGTGGGGCCTTTTCTTCATTTGAAGAGCTAATTTCCCAAGAGAGTGTCATATGATCACACTACTTTTGCTACACTGTCTTAGTACTGAGTGTGGTCCTGGCCTCTGTCACAGGAAGTAAACAAACATGCAGGGAATCTAAAGTCCCAGACTTGTTGCCAGAAAACCCAAAGGGAAAACCTGAGGACCCACACATAGTGGGAGGTTTGTGGAAAGGAATGATTTGAAAAAAAAAAATCACTCTGCAACTCAGGCTGAATTCTGACTTAAACTTGCATCAATGAGATCTCATAGGGGATAGGAAATAATATGGACAAAAGTTAACATTTAGACTGCTCAATCTCAACTGAAGCCTGCAAGACTTACAATAAACAAAGATCCAAAGGTCAAGGCAAAGGATTTCTGAATTGATACAATGTCAAAACCACATTCCCTAGAAAGCTCCTTTAGTGTAAATGTGCATATATGGGCTGGGATTGTGGCTCAGTGGTAGAGCATTTGCCTAGCACTGTGAGGCACTGTGTTCAATTCCTAGCACCACATAAAAAATAAATAAATAAACAAAATAAAGGTAATGTGTCCATCTGCAACTAAAAATAAATAAATAAATAAATGTGCATATAGTCCACTAAATCAACATAGGATTTTAAATAGTCTCATCATATCATATAATTAGACAGGTCCTGTATAAAATGTAAGACCACTAGGCATGTAAAGAACTAGGAAAATCTCAACTAATATTAGAAGGACAATGAACAGATATCGTATTGACCAAATAGGACAGCTGATATCATCTATATTACAGGGCTGGGTTGTAGCTCTGTGGCAAAGTACTTGCCTAGCACTGGTGAAGTCCTATGTTCAATCCTCAGCATCACATTAAATAAATAAATAAAAGTTAAAAAAAGACTATTATAAAGATTCTACACAAAATTTTAAAAAATGAGAGTAGAAATAATGTCAAAGTATCTGGAAATGAGTGAGGAGGGGCAAAGTTACAGCAAGGAAACAGAAGATAGAGCAAACCACAAAGTGGTTTGAGAGGTATGTTAGAAGGGATTAAGAGAAGATTGATCTCTGGAGAATGAGAGAGTAGTGATCTCCCAGTCAAAGCAAGGAAACTTTAAAACACATATAAACATATAAAACACAGAGAAGGAAAAGAGTTTTTTAAATTTTTTAATCAAAATGCACTTCTAGCTTTTGATCTGGCACACAGAAGCTTGTACATTGTCACAACAGACTAATAAGCAAAGACCACATACCAGATTCAACAGTTCCTCTTAGATGCATCAGAGAATCAGTGATCACCTCATAGCTGACCCATCTTTCACTGTTGCACCTTGTAGTCCATTCTCCAGGTGACAACTATGGAGCCCTTGACAGAATTAGTTGGCAGAAGATGCCTCTTGACCTGTCTCTGTGTTCACAGATTGAGACCAGATTCCCCTTCCCTGCAGAATCGCCAGATCCTATCCCTCAACCCCCTCTCTCTGCTCACACCCCTTTCACTCTGATCCTGCTTCCAAGACTTCCTCTCTGCTCTTCCAGATCCAGAGTTGTCCTGGGGCCTTTCTGCCTTAGTCCATCACTCAAGCTGATTTCTGAGACTAAATGCTCATACTTTTATCATCAAAGGCATAGCTTCTTCTCTTTGTTAATAACCAGAAAATTTCTTCAAAATCTTTTCCTGAATGAGATCCTCCTTTTATGTACCCTTGTCAGTCTTTTGTATAATCTCCAGTGCATTAACTAAAATTTGCCTTTGAAAAACATTTCATTATTGTGTCTGCATGCCCCAACACTTGAAGGATGGAGACTCTGTGCATCCTGATTAATTCCAAGCCCTGAACCTACCCTTGGTCCATCAGAGATAGCTGCAGATTGATCCCAGAGAAAGGAGGGAGTAGCTGAGCTGTTCATTTGTACAAGGGTCTCTACTCCACAGGCCAGGTATCTAGTGGATGCTTTCCCCAACTCAGTGCCATGGTAGGAATCAGATATCTGTGGAGGTCTGTGCAACTTTCTGCTGTGTCCCAAGTCAATGCCAACTTCAATCTTTGGCTCTTATTCTCTGCTTCACTTTCTGCTTGCTCCATCACTTAATGAAAGGAAATAAACCCATCCATCATCTCATTTGGGTATCCTTAAGTTTTGGCAAACTAGGTAGAATTACTTACTGTTTCTCATCTTTGGGAAGTAAGCATAAGCTTATCCCTTGTTCAAGGAATTCTTGGCTATATTTGTATGTAAAAGTGTACTCATTAATCATTTTAACAGGAATCCTAGCTAGAAATTGGTTGGGATCACCACTGAAATCACAAACTGTTGAGAACCATTGAGGGAGGAGGGGTATACCCACAAGACATCCCTTCCTTATGGGACAAGAGTACCCTGTCAGGACAAGCCCATCCCAGTGAGAGACAGTTCACCTGCAGGACAGGGTTTCATGTATCTAAGGGAAGAGAGAATCCTAAGGAAGAGTCTCAACTCAAATTCTATCTTGTATACCTCATTGACTATGATAGCAAAATCTAAGACTTCAAGAAAGACAGTGCCTTTCCCTTTGTCCTCATTCCCTCAGTAATGTCCTCTGATTTTCTCAATGGTTGTTATTTCACCAACAGACACACTCATGAAGAGCAAAGAGGGTGATGTTGACTACAACATGGTGAATGCGGAGTTTCTGCAGAAGTGATTCCAGGCAGCTCTACATAACGTGGCAGTAAGAAGCATCTAGAGTGAGGATTTCCCTGAGAACTACTGGGACTGGACCAAACAGGCATCTTCATAGTGCTCTGTCCCTAATGTAGGGATTTAAAAAGAGTTGCACTTTCAGGTACAGCACCACACAGCAAAGAACAAGCTGTTATTGTTCTTAGACAATAAATTAAAAATTGGGTTTTCTTTTGCACTTCATGGTAGGACTAAAGTGTAACTGAGAGAGAACTGAATTCTCAGGACCCTTTGGCAGGAGGCCCTCTCTATGCAGGGCTAGGGAAGCATCGTCAATGTAAGGAAAAACATGTGAGCTCAGGATAGGTTTTGTATTTACCTCCCCATGAACTTGGAGCACTATGTAAAGTTCTGCTGCTTATATATGCGCAGTAATAATAATCAGCCTTGTCCTCGGGCTGAAGGCTAGAAATGGTCAGGCTGTGTTGCCAGACTTGGAGCCAGAGAAGTGATCAGGTATCCAGGAGTGACAATTAGTGACTCTATAAATCAGGAGTTTGGGGATGTTCCTGGGGGATTTTGGCACTAGGAGAAAGAGCTACACTTCCCAATATCATTGCTAGTTTCAGCACTGGAGATGGTGACTGTCTGTCCTACAGACCCAGAGGTTGATGGAGCCTGAATCAGAGCAGATTGGAACCAGGAACCTGAAAAGAGAAAAACATACTCTGGTGTATCAGTGACTGTTCTAGGTAAGCCAGAGTTGGAGAGGACACAACATTAGCCCAGATTTCCTTGTGTCCCTTCCCTGGAGGTGTCACCTGTGCCCTGAGTGAGAAGGGTGAGGACCAGCAGAGCCCAGGTCATGGTAGTGATGCCCTGAGAGTGTTGCCTCTTGAGCCCCCAGCACTGGGCCTGGTTCCCCAGACTTCTCTTAGTCCCTTCTCTGACTCAGAGGAGGGAGAAGCCTCCATGCAAATCTACTTCCAGCTCCTGCATCTCCTCCCCCTACCCTTAACTAACTGCCTTGGACTCTGGATACCTCTGCCTCCCAGATCATAAGAGTTTAGCTGAGGGGATTAAAATTGTTTGATGTGCATTTTCTAAATCAGGAAAGACTGAACCTCTGACAGTGATTGGGAATTAGAGGCCTTTGGGATGTCCCTAACCTTTCAATAGTGGAGATTATGTGAATGTCACATAAAGATTTCCAGGACTTCTGTGTGCTGGGTGGGATGTCCTTGAGGACATAGTACCAGGATGGCTGAATAAATCAAGAAGATCTATCTCAGGAAGAGTATGGTTGGAAACACCACCCATCCTTCTTAAGTTACTCAACTTCTCCTGGCTCCCTCAGTAAGGTGTGTGTTCAGACAGGGCTAAGTCCTCTGCCTCTGAAAAAAATTGGGGGCTAGATTTTGATGCTGGGAACTGATGTTATTTATAGGCCGTCTGGAAAAGATTTTTTTGTAGTACAACATATTTAGGGCTGGCACCCTAGTAATTTAGATAGAAAAATGGGAAAGCTCCAATTTGGATCTCATTGCCACTCATGGTAAACCACAGGAAATGCTCATCAGAGTCCAGTTCCTCACTGCCCCCTGGTGGACTGACATGTAAGATCCAAGACATTGGAGAGGACAGGGGAATAGAGCTGGGTAAACTGTAGTGCTATCTCTCCTCAGTTCTGCCCTCATCTCCCCATCTTCAGCTCAGGACAGGACCCAGGTCCCGTCTATCCCCTACAGGTGTGATTTAGGTGTTCTTTTACACTGTTTTATTGAAGTATTATGGTTGTATATAATGATGGGATTCATTTGTTATATATCTATACATGCACACAATATAACTATAGAATTTGGTCTTTATCACCCCCAACACTTTTGTCCTTCCTCCCATCCTCCCACCCTCTGACCCCTTTCCTCTACTGATCTTGCTTTGCTTCTCATTACATAACTGTGCCCCGATACCACCCCACCTTTCTTTTCTATTTCCACTCTAGTTTCCATATATCAGAAAGACACAGGATCTTTGATTTTATGACTTTGACTAATATCATTGAACATGATGTTCTTCCATCCATTTCACTGAAAATGCCATAATTTCAGTTTTCTAATGACTGAATCATTTCCATTGTGTACATAGACCACGTTTTCATTATTCATTCATCTGTCGGTGGACACCTCGGCAGTTCCCAAACTTGAGTGATTGTGAATTGTGCTACTCTACACATGGGTATACATATATCACAGTAGTGCAAGACTTTCATTTTGTGAGATAAATACTGAGGGCTGGGGTTGTGGATTAGTGGAAGAGTGCTTGCCTAGCACATGTGAGAACCAGGGTTCAATCCTCAGCCTCACATGAAATTTAAAAAATAATAAGTAAATAAATAAATAAACAAAGGTATTGTGTCCATCTACAATGAAAAATACTTTTAAACAAATAAATACTGAGGAGTGGCATACCTGGGTCATATGGTGATTCCATGAGCAATCTTTCAAAAAACTTCCAAACTCTTTTCTATACTGGTTGCACTAATTTACAATCCCACCAACAGTGGACCAGTGTTCATTTTTCTCCACATCCTATCCAGCACTTATTAGGACTTGTATTCCTGATGACTGCCATTCTGATTGATGTGAAATGGAATCGTGGTGTACATTTGATTTGAACTTCCCTAAATTCTAATGAAGTGAACATTTTTTTCATGGATATGTTAGCCATTTATGTTCCTTCTTTTTAGAAATGTCTGCTTCTTAGCACATTTTTAATTGTGCTATTTGATGTTTTCTTGTTTTGTTTTGTTTTAGCTCCTTTATATATTCTAGACATAAAGCACTCCGAAGGCTAGGTATCAAAGGTTTATCCCATTTTGTAGGCTCCCTTCACATTCCTAATTGCTTCCTTTGCTGGGCATGGGCTTTTCAATTTGATGCCATCCTGTTTATTAACCCTTGGCATGATTTCCTCAGCATTAGGTGTGCTATCAAGAAGGCATTCCCTGTGCATGAAAGCACAGGGACCCTATGTTGTCCTATGTTGTCCTCTAGGAGTTGCATAATTTCTGGTATTATTACTAGGTTTTTGATCCATTTTATCTTAAGTGCAGGGTGAGAGATAAGCGACTAGGTTCATTCACATACATATGGAGTACCAGTTTTCCCAGCATAATTCATGAAAAAGTCTGTCTTTTCTCCAATGTACTTCTTGGCGCCTTTGCCAAGGATCAGAAGTGGGTGTCCCTGTGTCCTCTCTTCTGTACCATTCAACTAGGTGTATGTTTTCATGGCAGTACCATGCAGTTTTTGTTGCTACAATTCTGTAGTAGAATTTGAAGTCCAGTATTGTGATGCCTCCAGCATTGACTTTTTTGGCTTAGAATTGCTATGTCTATTCTGGGTATTTTATTCTTCCAAATGAATTTTAGGACTCTTTTTTGTTCCTTGAGTTCCCTGGAAAATGTCATTGGTATCTCGCCTGGGACTACATTTAATCTGTATTCTTCCTCTGTAGTGTCGCTGCCTCTTCCTTCATCATCTGACCTCCACCAGGATGGAATGTGCCTTCTGCCTTACCAGGTGCCCAGATGCACCCTCTCTGGATTCCCTGCTACTTCCAGGTGTCCATTGCCAGGGTGAGTATTCCTGCCACACCTCTGGACTTAGCGTTCATGAATTGTAGCTGCTGAATCATTCAAGTCTGATAGGAATGTTAAATGAGACAAAAGTGGATCTAGGAGATAATAAAGTTCTCAAAGAATTTGTGTGTCAGAAAGTGTGCTCAGTGAGG
>JAJEJO010044760.1:0-10630 GCA_020662805.1 Glaucomys volans
GCCTAGGAACCATGCCTGTCACACAGGAAACACCCAGAAATAGGAACTCTTCTTATAGAAAAGTGGGTGTTGTCTCCCCACTAGATAAAGTCATCCCAGAATGCCGATTTCAGAGCGTAGAGGTCAGCCGTTTATTGCCGTTAGATCTCACTATCTAATCTCTCCCAGCAGCCGTGTGCAAACCAATCTCCTGGATGCCGCTAGCTGCTCATTGCAGGCAGGCGCTGTGTGTTTTAGCTGATTTTTAATTTTTATTTTAAGAATCTTTCCATAGCAGGAATTGAACCCAGGGAAATGCTACCACTGAGCCACATCCCTAGCCCTTAAAAAAAGATTTTTTTTAAAGTTGTAGATGGAAACAGTAATTATATTTTATTGATTTTTTTGTGTGGTGCTGTGGAAGGAACCCAGGGCCTCACACATGCCGGGGAAGTGCTCCACCCCTGAGCCACACACCGAGCCTCCCAGTACTTTTTATAAAATTCATATTCTATTTTCAGACAGGGTCTCCCAAAGTTGCTTAGTGCCTTGCTAAATTGCTGAGGCTGGCGTTGAACGTGTGATCCTGCAGCCTCAGGAGCACAGGTGTGTGCCTCCACAGCCTCTAGTTGTGGACACTTTAAATGCAGGCATATTGAACCTCCCAATCCTGTGGCCTCCTCCAGAGTGGATCACCTGCTCAGGCAGTGAGAGTGGAAGCTGTTGATTTAATCTAAATAGGGACTGAGGTGAGGGGACTCAGCCTCTGTTGCTCTCAGTGTGATTGACACACCCACCCTCCAGGCTGTGGCCCTTTCAGCTCTAACCAGCAGCTTAATCCCTTCTCATACCAGACAGCCACCTTTTCCACATTTTTCTTTCTGTTTTAGTACTGGGAATTGAACCCAGTACCGCTGAGCTGCAACCCCAGCACCCCCTTTTATTTTAAATATATTTATTTTGAGGCAGGGTCTCACCAAGTTCTGTGGTCTTGCTAAATGGCCAAGGCTGGCCTCCGATATGCCTCAACCTCCCCAGTCGCTGGGATGACAGGCGGGAGCCACCACACTCGGCTTTCTCAACTTTATTTATGTATATATTTGTCTCATTTATTCATTATTTATTTCTTTATTGTTTATTTTTATTTGAAACTTTGCCTTCATAGAATAAACAGAATTTTAACCATGTCTTTATTTCTTTTTATTTTTTATGTGAAACTTCAGCTTCACGGAATCCACAGTTCTGCTCTGTCATTGCTTAAGAATCGGCACCTAATATGTAGTCCCGTTACCTGAGGCCGAGGCCAGAGGCCTGAGTCGGGGTACCAAGGAATCAGGTCTGGCCACTCACCCCCTAAAACAAATGGAAGTCATGGTGAAAAGCAGGAGGGGAGCTCGAATCCACAGGCCTCACTGGGGAGCAGAGTGAGGTCTGGCCTCGGTCTGTCCTCCCTGACTAAAATGAGCTCTAGGTCTCAGCCTCCTGGCTCAGCTGGGGTCCTTGGATCCCTCTCTCTGTCCTGCTCTGCCAGGTGGCTCCAGAAAAGCCCTTGTCCCTTGAGGGGGCAATTTCCATTTGCTGCTCAGGATGTTTATCTAGCAGAACGATGGTCCGGGAAGGGAACAATGTGGATCCCATGAGATAATTGCTCGTGTTACGGGGGACACTTTTATCATGGGGTGACCTGTCTGCAAGGCCCCCTGTTTCTTCAGTGACTGGAGACTTTGAGGCCCACTCCAGGGGTGGGGAAGGGAATGTTGTAAGAGCTGGTGGTTAAATGTTCCTGTGAATCTCAAAAATACCTCAGTTAATCTTGTCTTGGTGTCCTCAGTCTTACAGGGGAAGGGACAGGTTACTTAAATGTGGAGCTAATGAGCCTGGTATGACCAGGTTTTAGACGAACTCTACTCAAATGATTAATTGTCCCCGTGCAGATCGGAGCTGAGCAGACCTGACCCAAAATGTAAGGTAACAAAGAGATGGACTGAAGGCCCAGATGGCAAGTTATGTCCTCCTCTACGTTGTCCATTGGGCAAGTACAGGCCCAAATAGTCAGGGTTTCTAGCAAAAGCGGCCTGTCATCCTCTACTTAACTTTCCCCAATCATTTTAAAGTGTCCTGTGAGCGGTGTGAGAATCTGTCTTTCCATCAAGTTTCACATCTTAGCAGGTCGCTATGCCTTATCGCATGGGAGACAATGAAGACGTGGCCCCAGGATGGACAGGGACTCTGACTCTCCCAGTGTGGCCTCAGGCAGCAGCAGCAGCTGCACCTGGAAACTTGTTTCCTCCTATAGTCGCAGGTCTCAGCCCAGGTGTGCTGAGGCATAAACTCTGAGTCGGGGCCCAGCATGCTCCTTTCCCAGCCTTCAGATTCTCATTCACACCAAAATGTGAGATCCATCAGCTAAATGGGATCTTCCATCTTTTGTTAAAGAGCAAAGCAAAACAGAAAAAAATGGAATCTGAGAACAGCCCCTGCGAATTCTAGTCTGTAAGAGGCCACAGTGACCAGTTCAACAGATAAGATTAGATAAGATGAGATTAGATGTAGGAAGAAATGAGTTTGCCTGGTGTGGTTTGCACACCTATAATCCCAGAGATTTGGGACTGAGGAAGGAAGTTGAGAAGTTCAAGGCCAGCCTCAGGCAATTCAGGAAGGCCCTAAGCAACTGAGTGAGACTCTGTCTCTAACTAAAATGTAACATGGGCTGGGGAAGAGACTCCCTGGTAAAGGCCCACGGTTCATTCCCCAGTACCAAGTAAGTAAATCACCTCATTAATAAATGGGCAAATGAATTAAATACACACTTCTCAAAATGACCAGCAAATATCTGAAAAAAATGTTCATCATCTTGAGCAATTAGGGAGATGCAAATCAAGACTGGACTGGGATTTCATCTCAGCCAGTCAGAATGGCAGGCACCAAGGACACAAGTAATAAATGCTGGAGAGGGTGTGGAGAAAGGACCACTGTTACACTGTTGGTGGGATTGTAAATGTGCACAACCATTAAGGAAATCAGGATGGAGGCTCCCTAAGGACTAGGCAGGGACCCACCATGTAACCAGCTGTGCCACTCTTCAGGATTCATCCTGAAGACTCAGAGTCAGCAGGCCACAGCAGCCCATGCAGACCGGGTTTATAGCAGAGTCACCCATAATAGCCCTACTGTGGACCCAGCCGGGTGTCCATCAGTGGATGAATGGATGAAGAGCACGTGGTCTCTACACACAATGGAGTTTTTATTCAGCCAAAAAGAAAAATGAGAATATGTGATTTGCAGGACAATGGATGGAACCATTATATTAAGCAAATTAAGTCAAACTCCAGGTCAAGGACAGGTTTTCTCTCATGTGGAAATTAGAGGGGAAAAAAGGTGGGGACAGATCTCATGAAAACAAAGGGGAGATCAGTAGGAGAGAGGAACCAAGGGGAGGGAGGGGGAAGTGGGGAGAGTGACAGTGGCCAAATGATGTGTTACATTGTGTCTGTGTAGGAATAGATGAGAACGATGCCAATGTTCTTTTTTTTTTTTTTTTTTAGTTGTCAATGGATCTTTTTATTTCATTTTATTTTATTTATATGTGGTACTGAGAATGGAACCCAGGACCTTGCACATGTCAGTCAAGCGCTCTACCACTAAGCCACAACTCCAGCCCCGCCAATGTTCTTTGAAAAACCTAGAGAGAAGGATAATGTTAAAGACCCAGGGTACCTACAATTATGTAACAATGAATCACACTATCATATATGATCATAATGCACCAATAAAATTTCATTTAAAAACCATGATACAGGCAAATGCAATCTATGAACTCGATAACGTCAACCCAAACATCCGGAAATACACCAGATCACTGTGACCTACTCTGCCCCACAATCAGAGGAATGGAGCTCATTAGGCAGACACCACCCCACTTGCTTCTCCTGCTCACCATTTACAAAGTTTCTTCATTTTTAAAATTTGTCAATTGTATTTGGTACAGAGAATCTAATCCAGAGGCCATTTACCACTGAGCTACATCCCCAGGCCTGTTTATTTTGAGACAGGATTCACTAAATTGCCTAGGGTCTCCCTCAATTCCTTTGAAATTCAAACTCCTGTGTCAGCCTCCTGAGCTGCTGGGATGACAGGCAAGAGTCATGGTGCCCACCTACCAAGTTTCCTTTACAGGTTTGAGCCAGTCCAGCTACAAAGTTGCCTTTAGAAGAGGCATGGTGGAGCTGGCCTATAATCCAAGTGGCTTGGGAGGCTGAGGCAGGAGGATAGTGGGTTCAAAGTCAGCCTCAGAAAAATGAGGCACTAAGCAACTCAGTGAGATCCTGTCTCTAAATAAAATGCAAAATAGGGCTGGGGATGTAGTTACTGAGTTCAATCCCCCATAACCACAAAAAACAAACAAGAAGCCTGAAACTGGGCATGGTGGCCAGCCTGGCCTGTTTTCTTTGGGACTCAGGAGGCTGAGGCAGGAAAATCACATGTAAGTCCAGCCCCAGCCATTTAGCAAGACACTGACTCAAAGTAGAAAAATAAAAATAACCTGGGTCCATGTAAAATCAGTGGTAAATCGGATTCCACCCCCAGTACCTTAAGAGAAAAAAATTTTGAAAAGAAGCCTGAGACCCCAAAAGCACTCCTTGGTCCCCAGCGCCTGCTCACCTCCCCCTTTGAGTGTGTGCCCTGCTCTGTGGTTGGCTCTCCTGAATACATCTCCTTGCTTTCCTGAATGAGTCTTCCTTGCAACTCTTTTCACGTGGCCTGAGATTCCTCTCCCGGGTATAAGGTGGGAGCCTGTCAGAGCTGAGCAGAGGTCCCCTTCTCTCTCTGGGACCTCCTGAGGCTCCATTGGTGACAGGCTCACTTGAGGAGCTGGGTCCTCGGACAGGGCCTAAATCTGTCCTGCACACCCGCTTATGCCCACCTCACAAGCGACGCCAGTCCTGGAGAAATCCGCGGCGGGGCAGGAGCACACGTGGCACCTGAAGGGCTGAGGAAACCGAGGAACCCAGGGAGAATCCGGGGCTCTGCGCCAGAGAAGCGCGAGTTCAAAAGCAAACGCCATCCTCCCGCCCAGCTCCCCCGCTTACTGAGCCTCCTCCTGGGCTCCCAAGGGCCCCAGGGCAAACTCCCCAAGGAGGCTGAAGGTCCCCAGTGTCGGGCCTTGCCGAGGTCCCCTCTGGTGCTGCCTCCCGGGAAGGCTGGGTGGCGGGGTCCTGGCCGTGCATGTCGGGGCGCATCTGCGGATGGGGCGCTGGGCTCCAGGTCTCACCGGGGCTGTCCAGGCACGGAGCCACTCTGTCACCTTCAAATCGGAGTGCCCTTGCCAATGACCTCTATTCCTCGACACCTTGTTCATTTATTCCTTTGTTCTCGTTTGTCCCAGTGAAATTTGGGGGCACTGGCCTCTGTTTTCTTTTCTTTCTTTCTTTCTTTTCTTTTTTGGATCCCGGGATTGAACTCAGGGACACTCAGCCATTGAGCCACCTCCCCAGCCCTATTTTGTATTTTATTTAGAGACAGGGTCTCACTGAATTGCTTAGGGCCTCGCTAAATTGCTGAGGCTGGCTTTGAACTCGCGATCCTCCTGACTCAGCCTCCCAAATTGCTTGGATTACAGGCGTGCGCCACCACGCCCGGCTCTCTGTTTTCTTTTTGAACAACTTTGACTCATTTTCCTCTAAACCTTGAGGACAGGAATCAGTTATCAATCCCGCTGTGCGGCCCCGGGCTTAGGGTAGGGTAGGGTGTTAGAATGGATTGCTGGAGGGTGTGGCATTAGGGAGGGTTAGGGCAGGGGTCTGAGGGCACCAAATACTGCTTAAATACGGAGACCCTCACGGGAGCAGACACACAAGACCAGGAGGCCCGAGCGCGCACACAAGGCAGCATCGCCCTTGTCATGGCAGGTAAGAGCAGGGGAAGCTGCGGTTGGTTATGGAAGAACCAAGGTGAGAGGTGGGGGGCTTAGTGAAGGCGCCTGGTCTTGGCCAACACCAGGGAGACAGGTTTGAGAATCACTGGGTGATACCTGGGCCTGGAGGCCCACGCCTGTGATCCCAGGGACTCTGGAGGCTGGGGCGGGAGGATTGCAAGCTCCAGGCAGCCTCAGCAATAGAGCAAGGCCCTAAGCAACTTAGTGGGACCCCGTCTCAAAAGAAAAAAGGGCTGAGCGTCGCGGAGGGTTCAGGACCCGTGTACCATCTGACCTGTCATGCATCCATTTGTTTCTCTTCTGTGGTGCTGGGGATGGAACCCAGGGCCTCCTGCAGGCTAGGCCAGCGCCCCACCCTGGACTGACTCCACAGCCCTCTGCCATACATTGAAATCTCTAGTGGTAGGTGGGTAAAAAATGGGACTTGAGGCTGGGGATATAGCTCAGTTGGTAGAGTGCTTTTCTCACATGCATAAGATCTTGGGTTCAATCCCCAGCACTGAAAGAAAAAGGAAAAGAAAAAGAAATGGGACTTGATTTCTTTTCCTTTTTTAATTTTAAATTCTGTTTTTCTGAGCTAGGGACTGAAACCAGGACCTTGTGCCTGCTGATCTTTTCCCTCTGAGGAACACCCTGCCTTTCCATTTCTTTCTTTTGGGGGTGTGGGGTATGGGGCTTTGAACCCAGGGGCACCTCTCCACTGAGACACATCCCCAGTCCACTTCATGTTATGTTTTATTTAGAGACATGGTCTCCTTAAGTTGTTTAGGGCCTCCCTTAGTTGCTGAGGCTGGCCTCAAACCTGCAATCCTCGTGCCTCAGCCTCCCAATCTGCTGGGATACAGGCATGTGCCACTGGCCCGGTTCCATTTCTTTTGTCCCCAAGGCAATTGAGCCTCTCCACTTACTTTATTTTTTATTCACTCTATTTGAAATGCCATCATTTTAAAAGGTGTTCTCCTCTCTGGAGGTTTAGGAGAATGTTTTTTAAAAAATCTTTTCAGTTGTGGGTGGACACAATGCCTGCATTTTATTGATTTTGATGTGGTGCTGAGGATCCAACCCAGGGCTTCCCACGTGCTAGGCAAGAGCTCTACCCCTGAGCCCCAGCCCCAGTCCCGGTAGCACCTTTTTGATGTCTAGTTCACACAAAATTTCTCTCTTATAATTATTGCATTCTGTGGCTTGTGCTTTAAAATTTACTCATGGGATCTATGGTCCAGATATTTTAAATGTAGATGCTGTGATGCTTACTAGCATTCTCTTATGACTGTATTTGTAAAACAGAGTTTAGAACACTTTTTCTTGTCTGCAAAGATAAATATGATTTTACTTTCCTTAAAATTTTTTACAAATGACTTTAATAGTAGGAATGTTGTGTATTACCATGCTCACAAATAAAAACTGGTATCTAGCTCTTATGATACATGTTCAAAGAACAAAAATAGTTTTTGAGATGGTCTCACCATTTCCTAGGCTGGCCTCTAAACAATTTCCTAAGTTGCATGGCTTGGTGGCATATACTTGCAGTCTCAGCATTAGGGAGGCTGAGGCAGGAGGACTGATTGAGCCCAGGAATTAAACAGAATATTTAGTGTAGATGGACACCATAACTTCATTCATTCCTTTTTATGTGGAGGCGAGGATGGAACCCAGTGCCTCACATGAGCTAGGAGAGTTTTCTACCACTGAGCTACAACTCCAGCCTCAATTTAGGAAAATAGTAATTTGCCTATTTTCTATATTGACCATCCTGTTTGGTAGTGTGGTTTTAGACTTAAAGCCACATCCATTCCTAATTTCATCCCCTATCATTTCCCAATACTAGTGTATTAATTATTTAACCAATCAATATCAATTGCAGTCATGCCTCTCCAAATAACAGGCTCAGTTTGAGAAATGTGTTGGTAGGTGACATCATTATCATGGGGTGGAGTGTCCCTCCACAAACCCAGATGCAATGGCCTCCTACACACACATATATTCCAGCCTCATGCTCCTAGGGTCATGAGGAGCAGAAGACAAGATTAAATTAAGCACGATGTAACATGTTGCAAACTAGAGAGGCTGTCAATGAGATGCGTGAGTCACTTACACACACCCACACACACACACACACACACACACACACACACACAGGTGATTCTGGACACTCATACCAGGGATTGTACCCAGGAGTGCTTCCCCACTGAGCCAGTCATGTGACAGTCTAGCTCATTGTAATCCCAGAGGCTGGAGAGGCTGAGGCAGGAGGATTGTGGGTTCAAAGCCAGCCTCTTCAACTAAATGAGGCTCTGAGCAACTTAGTGAGACCCTGACTCAGAAGAAAAAGGGCTGGGGATGTGACTCAGTGACAAAGTACCTCTGGATTCAGTTCCCTAGTACCAAAGAAAATGAGCTCCAGAATGTGATTCCAGCATCAGGCAACAGCTACTTCTGTAAAATAGAAGTGAGTGTCCCAGTGACGGGAGCAGAAAGGGTCATTTTTATAGGCAGAAAAGGGCTGAAGGGGCAGAACCTGACTTGGTTTCAAAGTTAAATTGAGAGACTTACAACAAAACCTCCTTCTTACCCTGACCCAGTGCCTGGAATCTCCTGCTCTTCATGAAAACGGGCCCATTAGGCACTCAGTTTGATTGTTGGCACTTAACACAAGTGGCTCCACGTTGGTCTGCTCTGGGCTGGTGGACTTGCTGCAGGAGCTCAGTCCCCAACACTGGCCTCCCGTGGACCCTGTTTCCCCTCTGCTGCTGCTGCTTCTGCCCCCCTGGAAGCTGCTGGGCTTCCCTCCCAGGCGTGGTGTGCTGGGCTCTGCCTGGGGCTTCCTTGTCTGCTGTGTGGATTCTCTTCTCTCCTGCACGAATCCCCCTCCCTCCGTTTGGTTGGGTTGAAGCACATCGTCAGAGGGCTCCTTCAAAGAGTCCATGGGAGCCTGGATGTGGTGGCGCACACCTGCCCTCCCAGTGACTTGGGAGGCTGAGACAGGAGGATAACAAGTAAGAGGCCAGCCTCATCAATTTAGGGTGACCCTAAGCGACTTGGTGAGACCCTGTCTGGAAATTTTAAATTACAAAGTAGCGCTGAGGATTGAGCTGAGTGGTAAAGCACCCCTGGTCGATTGTGGCCAATTCCCAGCACCACATGAAAAAAAAATTGCACATGAGGTGAGTTAGACCATGAGAATCTGAAATGGCCTTTATCGTTTCCTCACAATGAGGGACAAATTTGGCTGCAGATAGAATTCCAGGTTGAATAGAGTTTTCCTAAGAAAATGCACATTTGCATCACTCTCTGGAATTTTCTTCTAGCGAAAGTGATACTGTTTAATTGTGTAAGTATTTCTACTGTTTCTCCTGTTTTTTTTTTTAAACCTTAAAAAAATTGTTTTATTAAAAAATTCTTTAACAAATTTTAACATTTTCTCTAGTTGTTGGTGGACCTTTATTTTGTTCATTTATTTCTATGTGGTGCTGAGAATCGAACCCAGGGCCTCACACATGCTAGGCAAGGCTCTACCACTGAGCCACAGCCCAGCCCCAGTGTGTCTCTTTATTGGTTCTGCTTCTTTCTCTGTTGTGCTGCTGGGGTCAAACTCAGGGCCTCACACATGCAGGCAGGGTCCTACCACTGAGCTCCTCCCCCAGCCCTGCTGGAGTGTCTGACTCCGACAGGGACCATTGTTGATTTTATTTTCCTACCTTTAACTCTTTATTATACCCTGCTTATTTTGTTCTACCTTTTGGATCATTTCCTTAACTGTCGGTTCCAAGTCTGCTCTTATTGTTATTTTTTTTTTTTATTTATAGGGTTTATTTTTATTTATTTTAAATTTCTATTTAATTCTTTTTATACTGAGGATTGAACCCAGGGTACTTTACCACTGAGCTACACTCCCAGCCCTTTTTATTGTTTATTTTGAGACAGGGTGGCACTAAGTTGCTGAGGCTGGATTTGAACTTGGGATCCTCCTGCCTCACCCTCTCCAGTCTCTGGATTACCGGCATGTGCAACTGTGCCCAGCTTCTTATTGTTTTTAAGTTACACGTGACCATACGATGTACTTTGACATAGACATGGAGTATGGAATATAATTTGTTCTCATTCAGTCCCCAGGACATCCCCTTCCCCTCTGTTCTCCCATCCCCTGTTCCTTCCCTCTACTGCACTGATGTTTCTGCTACTTACTTGGTTTTTTAAAAAAATTCTTGTTCCCTGGATGTAATGATGGTGGGATTCCCTGTGGTCTCTTCCCATATGTACCTGGGAGAGCGAGCTCAGCTTCCTTCCGCTGTCTTCCACTAGCCCATCCCCACTCTCTTCCCTTCATTCCCCTTTGTCCACTCCACTGATCTTTCTTGTATTTTTAAAATTCCCCCTTAATTTGGATTAGCTTCCACACAGAAAGCATTCAACCTTTCTTTTTGTGCGGACTGATTTATTTCACTTAGTCTACTAGGCTCTGGTTCCATCCATTCACCAGCAAATTCCATGAAGTTATTCCTATTTATGGCTAGGTAATACTCCATTGTGTGTACATACCACATTTTCTTTATCCACAATGGTCAAGGATTTATTTTGAGCTACTGTTTTACAAGAACATATCCTGTCAGATTTTCCTTTATTTTTAATGTAATTTTTAAGATTATTTTTATCTATATTATTACTTGTTGATGGAACTTTACTTAATTCATTTATTTATATGCAGTGGTGAGAGTG
>JAJEJO010044763.1:1158-19135 GCA_020662805.1 Glaucomys volans
CATCACAGCAGATGGAGGGACCCACTGTTGACTGCCAGGTAATCATGTGTGGCCTCTCTCAGGACAGTCCCTGCAGGGCAGCTGGTCCCCAGGCAGCAGTGATCTGAGGGGCTTGGGGACCTTATTGGATCATGAGGGCTCTGACTTCATCAGTGGACGGTCCACTCCTGCAGTGGGGGGAACTGTGGGGTGGGACCTAATTGAGGAACTTCGGTCTTGTCCCCACCCCCCTCCGTCTGGCCTCCAGGAGGCAGACCTGCTGTCCTCCAGGCCCCCCGTCCTGTCATGATCTTCTGCCTCCCACAGCCGCGGTGACGGGCTGCAGTGGCCATGGACGGAAGCCTCTGAAACGAGAGCCGGAATCTTTCCCACTGTGGTTGATTCTCAGGGGCAGAAAGCTGAGAGGCAGTGGGTGGCCCAGCTCTGTGCTCTCTGGCTTGTAGAATGTGCTGGAAGGCAGTGTGCTGAGGCAGGGGGAGGTCAGGAGAGGGTTCCCTCTGGGCAGGAGTGGAGGCAGAGGTCCTGACGTTTCTGTGAGGGGGAGCTTGGCCCTGGTCCTGCTCCCTGCAGGAAGCCCCAGCTGCGGTCCTGGCGGGGCTCCTGCTGCCCAGCCCCTCCGTGCTGAAGAGTTGGGCTCTGAGAGGGGACAGCAGCCGGCACTGGAGCCCACGGCTTCCACCCCAGGTCCCCACCATGGGGGAAGAGGGTCTGAGCCTCCTGCTTGGAGTCTGGGTCTGCAGGCGAAGGGGAGCGGTGGAGGGTCCGCCAGCTGAGGAAGGGGAGTGGTGGAGCCAGGCTGCCTGTCTTCCACCAGTGGCCATGGACGCTGGTCATCCAGAGCAGAGCCCTGGGAGTCCCCGATGCCCCTCCTAGAGTCTTCAGGGGACCCCAAGACCTCAGGGTGTGGAGAGAACGGGAGACGCTGGAGAAGGGACGTCCCTGTGGGGCAGGGTCAGCAGGGCTTGCTGGGAAACGTGTAAGGACCAGGGGGTGCGACCTCTGCCCTCCCCCTTGGTCTGTGGTGACCCCTTTCTCCACCTCCTGGTACAGGGAGGCCCCAGGGGACCTGGTGCAGGTGAGGAGGAGGGCGTGGAGGTGACCCTGCCACTCTGCCCCAGGCCATCTCCCAAGCGCTCAGGCTCCTTCCTTCTAAGTCCCGGTGCTTCCTGCAGGGTGCTCCTCAGACACGGCCTGAGGCTTCAGTTAGAGTCACAGGACAGGGGACAGCTATGTGGCTTCCTCACCTGTGATGGGACGGGGCAGGGGCCCTTGGGTCTGACCACACACAGGGAGAGCCACTGAAGTAGCATCAGTAGGATCCCCGAGGGTCGCCAGGCCCAGGGGAGGTGGTCCTGGAATCACCCTGGTGGTTGTCAGCAGGGAGCCAGCGTCCAGGGCCTGCACCTTCCTGGACACACGGTGCAGGGCACAGGGGCTCTCGGAGCTGCGGGCAAGGTCTCCTTCTCTCCCCACCTCGCCACGGGGCCCAGCTGGGCCAAGAGAGGGGATTTTCGTGCAGACCCCACAGCAGGGCATGTGGTCCTGCAGGAGTGCGGGCTGAGACCTGGGCCAGTGCTGACCAGGGGGCTCTGCCCAGGTTTGGTGATGTGCAGGGTGTTACCTAAAACAGGCCAGGTGGAGTGGATGGAGGGTGGACCCTGTGGGTGAAGGAAGGTCAGCTGGGCGTGAGGCCAGCGGGACGGAGGTGAGGAGTCTCCGGCCACATGGTCGTCCCCTCCAGAAACCCACCTGTCCACTGAACACAGCGAGAATAACAGTTCCAATCTCCAGAGCTCGAGGGACGTTGGGCCCAGGAGTGGGGACGGCCACACAGAACAGCCGGGAGGGGCTCTCTCGGGCAGCTGCCCCTCCTCAGGGCCACAGTGCTGTGTGAGACCCCTGTGCGCACATTCTCTGCATTGGGACAGGCGAGCTGGAGGTGACCCCTGGCTTCCTCACATGCTGGGACCCTGTGTGGGGGCTTGAAAGGGAAACTGGGAGCACCAGGGGGCCGGGCCACCCAGCCGTAGCTGGAGAGTGGACGTGTGTCTCACAGAGTCCCGGGCACGAGTCTTGGTAGGTGGTCAGTATTCACCTGACAGAGGCCCACCCCAGACAGAAGGGGCCCAGCACAACACTGCAGGGACCCCACGCAGACCCCTTGGCAGCCCCTCAGCCAGGGCCCGCCCACTGCCCTGCCCAGCCACAGTTAGCTATGGACACCAGCTGACGCCACACTGATGGCAGAGCCAGCCGGCGAGGGCCTGGCAGGGGTTAGGGTTGATGATTAATTTCCCAGGTGATTATATAGTTATTTAGAATCATTGAATTCTACTTTATTGGCAAAAACCAAAACCTGTAAATTCTGGGTCTTACAGCT
The DNA here is from genome assembly GCA_020662805.1 of Glaucomys volans. NCBI lineage: Eukaryota > Metazoa > Chordata > Mammalia > Rodentia > Sciuridae > Glaucomys > Glaucomys volans. The sequence continues at coordinate 3,539 of JAJEJO010044763.1, forward strand.
TCAATCAAAATTTATTTTATGACCCAAGAATCCAAAGTCACTGTCCTCTTCCTCTTTCTCTCTCTCTTTCTGTTTCTGCTCTCTCCTTTCTCTCTCCTCTTCTTCACTTTTAAAGACTGTATATTAATATACAGACACCTGCTAACATGAAGCTCTAAGGAATCAACCTGCCAACAGCAAAGGAGGAACCTTAGGGGAAAGAATCCCTGAACCTTTCAAAAAAAAGAAAAGAAACCCAGAACATGGCGATGCCCAGTGCCCAGAGCTGCACATGCTCTGCTCTTTCTGTTAAGGGTGTTTCCATGAGTCAGCTCATGGAGGCCAGTGTGCTCACCATCTGAGCGCGCTCCCCAGGGAGAGCCAGGCCGGGCTGCCCGGAGGACGGAGCTCCCGCAGCCTGTGTGCACGGAAGGCCCGTCCAGCCTCCGTCTCAGCGCTCGGAGGAGGCAGCATATCCACACTCCTCCATCCCTCTTCACTTTTTCAAAGTGCAGAGCTGCCGTGGACATTCCTGTAGGTGTCCCCAGCACACGGTGCCAGGCATCTTGTGTCGTTGCTGCTCTAGAGACGACATCAACCTGCAGCCTCACAGGACACAGGGCAGCTCCCCAGTCCTGGCACCAGGTGAGTCCCCAACAGCCGTGGGCAAGACATCTCCTCTCCTCTCTCCACCCTCCTAGGTTCTTGGCCTTGCCACGCACCTCCTCTCTGTGAGCCCAAACTGCTGCCTGCTGCTATCACACTGTCCTTAAATCAGGACTTCCTGGTGGGTGATTGACATGCGAAGCCCTGCATGGTGATTGACATGGGAAGCCCTTCCTGGTGATTGACAGGTGAAGCCTGCATGGTGATTGACAGGTGAAGCCCTGCACGGTGATTGACAGGGGAAGCCCTGCATGGTGATTGACAGGTGAAGTCCTGCATGGTGATTGACATGGGAAGCCCTGCATGGTGATTGACAGGTGACGCCTGCATGGTGATTGACAGGTGAAGCCCTGCATGGTGATTGACAGGGGAAGCCCTGCATGGTGATTGACATGGGAAGCCCTGCATAGTGATTGACAGGTGAAGCCTACATGGTGATTGACAGGTGAAGCCTGCATGGTGATTGACAGGTGAAGCCTGCATGGTGATTGACAGGTGAAGCCTGCATGTTTCAGGTGAGCAGCTGGGAGTTTGGCATGAGCTTCACTGGGGGAACTATCAGCTCAGCTGTGCCAGACACGCACGGCCCCCAGGAGGTTCCCGCTGCTCTTTTCCTCTTAGGAGCTTTGCTACTTGGTGACAAGAGTGCTTCCCATAAGCTCTGCCCTCCTAGCTTTAATGCTAGTTGAGGGGGTCTTGCTACCTCCCCAGGCTGGTTCCAGCTGGTGGGCTCAGGTGCCTGCCCAGCCTCCCCAGTGGCTGGGTCCACAGGGGGCAGCCCCACAGCTGGCTGAGACTCCAGGTGTTAGGACAGTGCTGCCACCTAGACGCTCTGTGCCACCTGGTGGCTCTCTGGGATGGGCTTCACAGGCACAGGAACAATTGCCTGCCCTCTGGACTGATGGCATCCCTTCTGCTTCACCATCTGTGGACACAGCCTCACTCTCGGCCTCCAGCTGCACCTGCCCGACTTCCCCGTGTCTTCCTCCTCCTCTCACCAGGCTCAGCAGCCTTGGATTGCATCATGCCTCTGTGAGGACACCAGCACCAGTCACGAGGGCAGAGTCCCTGAGTCCCCTCACTTCCCCAGGTTCCCACCTCTCACCACCATTCAGTGGGGGCTACCTCACCATATGTACTGGGATAGGACTTAATATTGGAACCCCAAATGTCATGCCTGTGCCCACTTCTGCATCTGGGTCTAGTTCTGGAAAAAAGAAAGAGACCCCGCAAAAGGTGACACTGCACAGTGTCGTCCCCAGGCTGCTCGTCACGTCCATGCTCAGGAGAGCAGCCCCACCAATCAGGGCCTGGTGCACACCCCTGGAGCATGTTATGGGTACGTCATGTGTATAGATGTCCCCACACCACGGATGGCATGGCTGCCGGGACCCATCACTGAGACGCAGCTGCAGGGACACCCTCTGAGCTATTCAGACACTCTGAGTCCTCAGACAGGGGTTGAGAGTGGGTCCCACACATGCACAGCTCAGGAAGGAGGACCTGCAGTCACCCCCTGGAGGGACCTGTCCCTATCTTCAAGTACCCACCAGGTGACTTGATGTCACACAGTAGCAGCACAGCAAGAACTCTCTGGAACTCACTGCTTGGACTCTCATCCACAGCGTTGGCTAAATCATCCTTGGGGAAAGGGAGTCACTTGGGCTGGGGTCCTGATCCCCTGCACTTCTGCATGTCCTGCTCCATTCACAGGCCCGCATGCAGGGGTCACTGCATGCACAGGGTCACTGTATGTAAGGGGTCACTGCATGCAGTGAGTGACTTCATACTCAGGGTCTCTGCATACATGAGGTCACAGTATGCACAGGTTCACTGCATGCATGGGGTCCCTGCAAACTCCTGGAAGAACAGGGGAATCTGTCATGTTGTCCAGCTGGGCCTTCACTCCCCAGCCGTGGCCTGCACTTGCTCACTGCTGAGGGCTGGGCTCCTGGTGGGAAGAAGCTCTCTAGTTCTCATCCAGCCTCAGGCTCAGTCAGCCAGCGCCTGGGCCTGGAAGGTGGGGCTCTGGGTGTCTGTGTCCTTCCTCCCCATGGTGGCCCGAGTCCTCCTTCTGTGGGGCTGGTTGGACAGGGATTTCCTGTCTATGCTCCCCCACCCAGGTTTACAGTCCTTAGTGGAATTTGATGGAACCCTGGGCCAGACTCAGCCCAGAGGACAGCTCCCTGTGAGCTCTGCCCTGCCTTTCTGTTTGTAGCTGGGTTTCTATCTTATGGCATTTGACTAATAAGACCTCAGCCCCCATCAGCACCCTGACCCTATCCTGGTTCATGGTGACTGTTCCCCAGGCTGATTCCACAGGCCCACGGCAGTGTCTCCACCTGTTAACTAGGCAATCCAGGCCCTCCCTCGGGTGCCTAGGCAGCCGCACTCCCCACTGACCTGCTGGACGTACAGTCCCAGGACTCTCACCCATGAGGCTGCTCTGCTCTGCCCCAGGTCTCCATGGATGCTGGCCTCACAATTTTATTGAAATGCACCACCTAATTGGGGAGCAGTTGTCACGACCTCTAAGTGAAGGAGGCACAGGTGCACGGAGCATGCCGAGGCCATCGTATTGTGCCACAGTGGGGTCCCCTCCCTCAGGACAGTCCCACCCACTGCCTCCTAGGCCAGGATCCAGGAGGACACACTGACACCTTGAAGGTGACTGGAAGGGAGTGTGCCCCCCACGGGAACAGGAAAGGCCCAGATCAGTATGTGGGTCTTCCACAGGGCAGTTGACCAGCACCATCTGGCTGCCCTCCAGCACTAGGTGCCTCTCCAGCACCAGATGCCCAGCAATGGCCTCTCTGGGGAACCAGGATTGGCACCTGGTGAGGATGCAGGGCTTCTGAGCCCCACAGGGGGTGCACCTGTCAGTGTGGACTCCTCTTATGAAGTCTGGAATCTTCTGTCAGTCTGTTCAGTTAATGCAAATCCATGTACAGAGAGAATCAATGGTCCATTTCGAGGAGTGTGGTCACTAATATTTTAATAATGTATCACAGGAAAGCAGTCCAGAGAATGGGTGTCAAAACATTGGGGCATCCTGGGCTGAGGGGTGTACCATGTGTCCTGGGTGAGAGGAGGAGGGGCAAGGTGGGCTCTGCCTCCACCTCCTGGAGGAGGATCCCCACGGCCTCCACCCTGAAGCCTCCCTTAGGAGCCAAGTCCACTCAGCGGGCTCAGCCAGCCATTCCCAGGCACACCCCAGACACCCTCCCACAATCTCCTGGAAACCTCAGGTGTGTTTCCAAAGCTCTGTTTTGCAAAAGGACACTCTGTTCTCTCCTGTTCACCTCCTGCCTGCATCTTGGGTCCCTATCTTGCTGTGCCCAGACAGAAACAGCAGGATCCCGAGGACCACCAGGACCAAGCCAGCCATGCCCATCCTGATGAGGTTCTCCACTGTGTAGTCCCTTGGGCGTGAGGCTGAAATGTGGGAAAAGGGGTCACGGAGGTCAGGGCAGCACCAACTCACCTGCGATACCGGCAGGTCCACACATGTCACCCTCCTTCTCTGATGGGACTGACCCCTGAACCCAGCTCCATGACAGGATGATCCTTACTCACCAGTGCTGGGGTCTGACTGGTTGTGTGATGGGCTGATGGCTTCAGCTGCTTCTAAGACACAACAGAAAAGCAGGAGTGGAAGGGGCTGCAGAGAGCTGCCCAGCGCTCCCCTGGGTTCTGCTCATTGGCCTCCACTGCTCATGGCTGCTGGGAGGTCCCATCCCAGTGGAACCGACACACATGCATTTAAAATGTATATGTTCACAAATATTATGTGGACATACAGAGGGGTAAATCTTTAAATCAGTAAGTATAAATTCATATATTTGTACATTAAATAATAAAAATGCTATATAATTTAGTAATTTATTAATGAAATTCCCATTGTTGTGGAGTTAATATAATATCATTAATATATAACAAGATAAGCACAAGAAATAAAACCAAGAATCAATAATTGGGTTGGCTTTGAATTAAAAAACTTCATATCAAAGTAAACAATTAAGAGCAAGAAGAGAGAGGCTGGAAAATGGGACACAACCATGGTCACCTGCTCCTCCAACTGGGGATAATATCTAGAATACATGAGGAGCTAAAAGAGTTTAAACAAAAGTACCAATAAATGGGCAAAGTATATAAACAGACATTTCTCAAAGGACGAAATGCAAATGGGCAAAAGTAGATGAATAAAATGTTCGACCTCTCTAGCAATCAGGAAGCTTTAGATTAAGGATACATGGAGATTTCATCTCACTCCACCCAGAATGGCAAGGATGAGGAATTCAAATAATACTAAATGCTGGTGAGGGAGAAGGTAAAGGAAAAGTCGTGAATTGTTGGTGAGACTAAAAATTAGTATAAGCATTCTGGAAAGCAGGAGGACATTCCCAAAAGACCAGAATGCAACCACCATGTGAGCAAGCCAATAGATGGCCCAGCCCAGGTGTCCATCAACAGATGAATGGATAAAGAAAATGGGGCACAGATATGGAGAGTCACTCAGCCACAGGGAAGAATGGAATTATGTCATCTGCTGATAAATGGATGGAGGTGGTGAACACCAGGCTAAATGAAATAAGTCTGACCCAGAAAATCAAGGGTCAAATGTTTTCTCATTATGTGGAAGGTAGAACACAATAAGGGAAAGAAGGATGGGAGACACATAATAATAGAAGGGGGGTCAGATGACTTGAGGAAGGGGATTGATGGAGGGAGCAGGGATGGCAAAAGGGAGGAATGGTGGAATGGAATTGACCACAGTGTGCCATGTACAGGCAGGAAGAGACCAAGGTGGGCTTTACCTTGATGTGTATGTAAATGAAGAGAAGGAAGACCAGGAGAGTAGAAGAAGGGAACAGGGGAGAGAGGAGGGGAGGGAAAGAGGAAGCACTGGGGACTGAAGTGGAGCAGGTTATATTCCGTGCTTTTAGGATTATGTCAACATGAACCCCAGTATGATGTGTAACTATCACAGATTAATAAACGTGAAATCAGGCAAAAAAGAAGATATCAATTGGAAGACAACTAGGAGAGCATGCACGGTAAGTTCACAGGAGCTAATATTAATATACCTAAACTAATAGCTTTTAACATTATCACTTCGTATTATAGAAGATGGAAAGGAACCAAAGAAGTAACTCATAAATTATTAAAGGAGAAAAACTTTTTTAGAGTAGCCATGAATGTCCATCACTGAATGAGTAAAACTCCAAAAGTCTTGTGAAGTGAGTTAAGAAACCTGGATTTGAAGTGTCCTGAGGAGCAAGACAATATTAACAAGAAGTCGTTGATGCTCCACCCAGAGTGTCTGTGAAGAGAGGAGTTGCAGCTGGTGCAGGAGTGAGAGGAGGGGAAGAACACAGAGGGGAACAGAAACCACCAAAGCCAAGGGCAAACGAGGATGGGACATAGGAGGAAAGGGTTTCAGCAGGACCCTGAAACATGACCAGGTGGGGATTGGTAGGCCTTGGCGTCCATGATGACCCTGAGTCCAGTGCATTGAATTCTCCATTTGAACACTCAGAGGGGCTGGCCAACGAAAGCAAGGCCCAACTGTGTGCTGCGTACAAGACACTCACCTCACCTGAAGGACACAGAGGTGAAGGCCAGGGGAGGGCAGAGGCTGTGCCTGCAAACATGAGCCACGGGCAGCAGGACTGTCACCTCAGTGTAGGAACACAGACTTCAAGGTGAGAAGAGTAGAAAGACACAGAGAAGGGCCACGACACCTCCAAGGGGTCTCTTCAACAAGAAGATGCAGGTGTGAACACACCACCCACCACCACAGCACCCCTTCTCTGTGAAGCAGCATTCCCAGAGCCAGGGGAGACCTGTCCTGGAAGGGGAGTCCAAGCCCTGTCCTTACAATGGTCATCCAGGTAGAAAGCCAGCCCACAGCCAAGGACTGAAACCCAACCCTCAGCCAGATGGAGCTCACAGCTTCCCAGGTGCTGTACCCAACAGACAGCAGGCTCCTCCCAGCTGCTCATGGACGGTCTCCAGGAAGAGCATGTGGGGCAACAAGAAGCTTCGGAGCTGTGAGGAGCAGGGATCCCAGCAGCCACCTGCTGCCCACAATGGACAACACCAGACCCCAGTGTCAGCAGGAACTCGCCCTTTTACACATACAGGGACCTGAACCACAGACCCCTGAGTAACCCAGCAGGTCAGTATGGAAATGAAAGGGAAATCCAAACATCTGTTGGGAGAAAGAAAACACTGAGAGAGCCAAGGAAGCCTGTGTCCTGCAGCTCAGAGGTGCTTAGAGAAACAGTCGGCATGGTGACATCTCAAATGCTCCATGTGCCACCTCAGCTCAAGGAACCAGAGAAACAGGAGCAAACCCAATCCAAAATAGTAAGAGGAAGCAAAGTTGAGATCAGAGGAGAGGCAGATGAGTCAGACAGTGAAGCAACATAAACTGAAGAGCTCATTTTTGGAACAAACAAAATTGGCAAATCTTTGTGCTGCCTAACTAGAAAAAAAAAAATAGATTCATGGAAATAAAAGAAGATGTGAAAAAGGAACTCCCAGGACTGATACTCAGAAATACAAAGCAGGGACACCACAATAAGCACCATTTACCAGCCACTTGCTAAACCTTGAGGACACGGCTGATTCCAGAACACATGTCCCTCCCCAGACTGAATCATGGAGAAATGTGAAACACACAGGGTCCGTGGTTACTGAGGACACTGAATGACACATGGAGACGTTCCCCCAGGTACAAGGACTGGCCTGGAGGGCTCGCTGCTCACCCTCAGCAGACATTTACAGAGCAACTAGCATGGCTTCTCAGACGATTCCAGAGAGAGACAGAGAAAACCCCTCCAGGCTCATTGCATGAGGCCAGAATTGCCTGCTCTAGAAGCCAGACAGGGACACAAAACAGAAACTGCAGACAGGATCCCTGGGGAATAGATGCAGCCCCCTCAGAGGAGCAAGGAGCTGAGCTCAGCATCACACAGGAAGGCCATTCACTGTGACAGGGTGGGGTCTTCCCAAGGGGCAGAGGGGTGTTTTCAGCTGTGCAGGTCGGCATTTGATCCCTGAGCTTGACAGAAAGGGACAGGACAGGTGGTCATTTTAGAAGTTCAGCAAGAGCATGAGACACAGTTCAGCACCCTCCATGATGAGCACTCGGCCACTCAGGTAGAGCAGGTCCTCACCTCCACACGGGAGGTCACTCCACACCAGCCAGCTGACCTCATTCTAAAGGGGAAGAGCCAGAGCCCTCCCTGCAGGACGGGGGCCACCCAGTCACACCACACTGTCCTCTAGTCAACAGAGCCCTGGACGTTCTGGCAGAACAATCAGCAAGAGAAGGACATCAGGGACACCACATGGGGAGGGGGTCGCCAAAGGAGCTCTGTGTGCAGAGGACACGATCTCATAAGCACAAACCTGGAGACACGCCCCTGGACTATTGGAACTAATAAACCAATTCAGCAAAAGTTTCAGGACACAAAGTAGCACAGGAACTGAGTGGGGTTTCCATGTGCTAAGAGCGAGCTATCTGAGAGAGAAATTGGGGAACAAATCCCATTGCAATTGAGGAAAATAGTAACAACAACAAGGAACTGAGGAATGAATTAAACCAAGAACTAGAAAGAAGTCCCCACAGAAAGCTTTACACAGAGGCACAGATACGTATCAAGATGGTCCCTCTCTTGGGCCTGAAAGAAATAATGTCCAAATGGACAGTTTCCATGCAATCCTTAGGAAGATATGAATGACATTCTACCCAGAAAGAGCAACAGTGCTACAATGTGTGCGGGACCTCAGAAGACGCTGAAGAGCTAAACCATTTGAACAAGTGGTGCAGAGCCGAGTTATCACACCCCCAGCTGCAAAATGCCTGGCCAAGAACTGCAACCCCAGCAGCCGGCATGGCACCCCAGACACAACCCCTGGACCTTGATCCAGAAATCAAGGCACAGGCCCACCGCCCACTTGTTGTGGACTCTGGGACTGGGTCTGCATTGCCACCAGGCTCCCTGCACACTTCCAGGCACCCCCACGGGAGCCTCCCTGTCCTCACGGCCCTCCTTCCCTCCTGCTCCCGCCCCTCCTCTCCACACAGCCAGCCTCGTCATCTCCCATGGCGGTCTCTCTGCCTGGCAGTGTAAACACTGCCCCTCATGCTGACACACAGCCCTGTGCTAGGACCCTGGCCAGAGCACCAGCCCACCCAAGCCTGGACCCTCAGCTGCCTGCACTCCTGTGCCCACAGCACCAAGGGACGGACCCCATCATCCATCCCAATCCATGGCCAGTCATTTCCATCCAGCTCCCCTGGATTTGGTCAATCGGGGTCATTACACACCTCAACATGACCAGCTTGTTAGGACACACAGGGGAGACTAACCAGCGAGGACTGAGCACCACCTCCCTGTCCCTCCTGCCGCCCACCCTGCTTCAAGACCTGGGCAGGTTGTGCTGGGGACCTTGAAGGGACAAAGTCCCTCAGTGCTCATCAGCCACCAACTCAGGAAGCACCTGTGTGCAGGTGACACACAGCCACATGCCCAGATCCAATGGGCCTCACCCAGAGACCCTTGTGACCCAGCACCAGTCCAGGAGGTGACCTGAGGGGCCTCATGACATATGGCCCCAGTGCCTGTGGGCAGAAAGTCCCTCACACCTGTGCTGATGTCCTCCTCAGCCACTCCTGGGACACCCTGGACACAGATGCTGCTGCCAGTCAGGGATTTACTCACCTGTGACCGAGAGCTCCAGGGGGTCACTGGGCAGTGACCAGAGGTGGGGGCTGTGTCCTGCAGAGCCATAGCACCTGTAGGTGTCCCCGTGGGCCAGGCTCACAGGGGACATGAGGAATGAGCTGTGGCCCTGCTGGGGACAGTCCTGGAGGGAAGCTGCTGGGTCTCTGCACAGAGTGAAGAAGTCATAGGAATGAGGCGAGTGACACAGCAGGGTCACCTGTCCTCCCGAGGCCACCTGGGGACCAGGCTGAGCTGTCAGGGAGGGTTTGTCCGTGTAGGCGTCTGGAAGGAAATCGATCCTGCTTTAAACCATCATTACCACGAACCCCTCGCTCTCCTGCTCTGAGGTCAGAGAGGGCAGGACGCAGCCCAGGAGGTTTTAACCCCTGGGTGAATTCAGGGACCAGAGACAAAACACAGACTCCTCTTACTCTCCTGACCCAGGACCAGAGAGTGGCTGTCCATGGCGGGAGGCTGTGCAGCCCTGGGAGCTACAGCCAGGCTCTGAGGGCACCTGGGACCTAGGTCAGCACACAGGGAGGGGACCTGGGCAGAGTCTGTGCTGGGCACACCTGGGCCACTGAGGTGGGCAGCAGAGTCCAGCACTGGGGGCAATGTCCTGGGCTCTCCTCACCTGTCACCACTAGCTCCAGTGGGTCACTGAGTCCTGACCAACCACCTTCTGTCCAGTATTCACAGTAGTACCTCCTTGCCTGAAAGGGTGCCACCTCCTGGAGGGAGAACTGGGCCACGCCTGGGGCTCCCCCTGGGTCTCTCTCGGGCCACAACTCCCTGGTTTCTTCATGATATAGATGCCACTTTGTCACCCCTGGAGGAATCCTGCAGAAGATGGTCACAGACCCTTGCAGGGCAATCAGAGATCCTGGCACTGCCCAGATGGAGGGCTGGAAGTACGCCCCTGGGAGAAGGAGAAGAGAGCCTGGGTCATCTGTCACCTGGGGCCAGGAGAGCCCCTCATCCCAGGGCCCTGGACCAGCCCATCCTGGGAGGGCTGGGGCTGCCCATGGTGTGAATCCAGCCATGCCTCCGTGACGGGCAATCCTGGGCAGTAAAGGGTCCTCTATCCTCCACCTGGAAGGTGGGTCAACATTAGATCTGAGTTCACCCGCAACCTGTGACATCCCCAAGCCTGTGACCTGAGACCTTCCCTGGCTTCCTGGAGCTCCACTCTCAGCATCAGCCCAGGACAAGCTGCCTTCTGGGCTGGCTACCTTCACCTGCACACTCCAGGCTTTGGAGGGACTCTGGGCTCCATCCTCTGTTCTGCACAGCCACCCTCCTGGGTGTGGAGAGCAGTGACAGGGACCATGGACTTTGACTGCCTTGGAGCCGTGGCTGTGCTTTGCTGTGGGAACTCTCTGTGCAAAGATGCAGGACGAGATTGCCCAGGAGGTGTGGTGGGTAGTGCCTGCCTGAGGAAGCTCTGTGCCAAGGCCCAGGACAATGACAGTGCTGACCTTGGCCTCAGACACCAGCTGCAGGGCACAGAGAGTTCTGGGCATAACAAGATAACCTCAACACCTTGCAGGTGCTCGGCCTTCAAGCCTGCCTGCGTTGGAGGAACTTTCCCAGAAACAGCCTTTGATGGGACAACCTGTGTCATAACGAGCTGTGCTGGCTCCGGGTCACTGCTCCCCCTTCAGAGGTCTGTGACCCCCCTGGTCCCAGCTCTCCCTTTATAAAATGGTCATGTGTCTTTCTTAACCCCCATTGCCCCTTGCCAGTCTCAGGGTTAGGCCATGCGGTTGCAGCACTGGGGCACCCCAACAACTATCAACCACTGTCAACCTCCTATCACTGTCACCTGTCCATCATCAGCATATCACTGTCTACCATCCGTCACTAACCGTCCACCTGGATAGCTCCTGTCAATCATCCATCTCCTCTCTCTGTCTGTCCTCCATGTACCCCTGAGTCCACACATCTGAATGTCCATCTGTGTCTGCACTCACGCCTGCACCTGGACCTGCCCCCCTGCACTCCAGACTAGATTACCTAATGCACACCTGTCACCCAGGCCAAGCTTCAACTAATTATGTCCTAAATTGATCTTCTGTCTGCAAAAGACCTAATCTGCTGGGCCAAACCCAGAATCAGCACAGCCATCCTGAGCAAGGAGAGCACTGCTGGAGGCTCCTCAGCACCTGATCCCAGATCATAGCACAGAGCTACAGTAACAGAACTGCATGGCAGTGCATCACACCGGCCCGCAGCCCCCCGGTACAGACGAGAGGACACACGGACAAGCCACACAGCTGCAGTCGTCTGACCCTTGACAAAGGTGCCAAGAACCTACACTGGGGAAGGCAGCCTTTTAACAAATGGTGCTGGGAACACTGGCCATCCATAGTGGGAGATAAAACTAGACCCTGTCTCTCACCCTGCACAGCAGTCCACCCAACGTGGACCAGAGACCTCGGAATTAGACCAGAGACTATGCGACTGCTGGAAGCAATGCAGGGTCAAGGTCAACGATCCATCACACTGGGGCAGCACCAACCTCCTTAACAAGACCCTAAACTCAATAAAAGCAAGAATCAATACGTGGAATGGCTTCACCTTGAAAAGCTTCTGCACAGAGGAAGCCATCACGAGCATGAAGAGAGCGGCTGCAGATGGGAGAAGGTCTTTCCAGCTGCTCCTTCAACAGGGATTCATGCCCAGAATATATAAAGACCTTGGAGGGTTAAGGTGAAAAATAATAACCCAATTAATACCTGGGCAAAGAGCTAACTGGACACTTCTCAAGGGAAGAAACATGAGTGGCCACAAAGTATGGGAAAAGCATGTGCAGCCTCCCTGGCCATCAGGAAATGCAAATCCAAACTCCAGGAGGGTCTCCTCTCACTGCAGCCAGGATGGCAGTGATGGAGACCACAGGGCCACACAGCCTGGGAGGATGGGGGAAAGGGACACTCACACATTGCTGGTGGGGCTGCAGACTGGGACAGCCGCACTGGAGAGCAGTGTGGAGAGTCCTCAGAAAACTAGGATGGAACCCCCACATGACCCCCTGCCCCCTCCCCAGCTTTCATCCAAAGGACTGAAGTCAGCAGCCCACAGTGACACGGCCACGTCAGTGTTAAAGCAGCTCAATGCACAGCAGCCAGGTTAGGAACCAGCCCAGGTGCCCGTCCTCAGGGGAACAGATGAAGAAAACGAGGTGTGACACAGTGGACTGTCATACAGCCATGAAGAATGGGAAGGTGGCACGAGTAGTGAATGGGTGGAAATGGAGACCATGAGGGACATTTTGCTGCACCAACAAATACTAAGGACACCTAACAGCCAGGGGTTCCCTGAGAATGGCAGGCTGACCTTTGTCCCTGGGCACTGTGACCACGGGCTCTCCTCCTACCCACCAGGGACTGCAGCCTGTCAGTCCATCACCTCCACCAGCCCTACCGCCCTGGCCAAGGGGACCCTTCTCTCTGGTCCCTACTGTGTCTTGCTTGGCCTCCTTCCCTGAGCTCCACCTCCCACCTGACCCACCCTGCAGCCTGGGGACTTTCAGGAACCTCTCACCCTCCTCCATGGCCTCAAGCAGGTGGCCCTCCTCACAGGAGCATGTGCCCCTGGGCCTGGCATCCTGTCCCATCACCTCTATCAGCCACAACTCAGAATGACATGGCCCCCATGAGGCCACATCCCAGCATGGGCTGTCCTCCCCACAGCATGGCCCTGCCCACGGCTCCACCTCCCTCAACACAGAGCTCCCAGGGCAGCAGGGGAACCCCCACCACACCCTCACAGCCCACTGTTCCCAGCACACCCTCACAGCCCACTGTCCCCAGCACACGCCCTGCCTATCCCTGGACCCCTACTCAGCAGCAGCTCCTCCTAACACAGAAGCTTCCTCCTCACTCTCCCTCGACTCCTCTGCTGTCAATCACAGGGCAGGGCCATTGCTGGGGATGCCCAGCCTGTCCCAGCACACACCCCATGCTGGGGTCACAGCCAGGACCCCGTATTTGAATCAAGAAGGCGAGGACTAGGCTTTGAGGCCCTCTCACATGATGAGTGTCTTACCCATGGTGAGTGAGGAGGGTCTGAGCCTGGGGACAGGAAATGCTCTTAGGCACTTGGACTCTGGCCACACCCACAGGGCAGGGGCCACACCCACCATGAGCCCTTTGCCCATGCTCACCCTCAGGGCCCTTCCCCATGAGGAAGGAGGAACTGGGTTTAAGGGAGGCTGAGCTCACAGAAGGCCCAGAACCAGACAAGGCCCAGGTCTGCATTGAGCAACAAGTGGGCCCTGAGCTGACCTCTCAGGACCAGAGAGCCAGAGCCACCCAGGTGACAGCCAGCAGTAAGGACACCAGACTCAGGAAGCACACAGTCCCATCCCCAGGGGGATGAGGGTCCCAGGCAAAGTCCAGCCCTGCATCTCTGTGTCCTGGTCCACCTCTGCTGTTCCCGGGCAGCTCTGGATGCAGAGGAGATCCCCTTCAAGATGGACACCACATGTAGACCAGCACTGAAGGAAGACCATGGACCCCACACCTGGCAGGTCCCTGGCACAAATCCAAGGCTCCCCATGCTCCTCCCAGGGTCCACCCTGCCAGACCCAGAGCTGCCCAGCACTGAAAGGGGAGACTCACCTTCCTGTGCCTGGATCCTTTGGTCCAGAGACAACACTGAAATACAGGGAGGCTGGGTGAGAGGCAGAGCCCCGTGACCCTGGGACCCCAACACCTGAACTACATCCCGGACCTGGGGCAAGAGGGGACCCTGGGCCGTGGGGTGATCCACAGCCACCACCTGGCCAGGACCCCATGGAGGAAGAGTCCCCAGGAGGAGCCAGGTCAGGAACCTCCATCTTTACCCTCCCCACTCACCAAGTCCAAGCAGCAGAGAGACCCCTGGGGTCATGGTGGTGCCTGGCCCAGGTCCCCACACACCAGGCTGGCTGGACTCATGAGCCTTATGGAGACACACCCATGGCTGGAGCCTCCTGGGGCCTGGAGCCCCTCCTCACATGATGGTGACATGGGCTGTGACACAGGAAGGGGAGGTGCTCCGGGCTCAGGCCGGGCTCTGCCCCTCCCCCTGCACCCCGCCAGGCTGGGCCTGAGTTCCTCTAGGGGTTCCTGCTCTGGCCTGTCAGCCACAGAGACATGGAGAGGTGCCCACACCTGCACTGGGGTCTCGTGGTCCCTGCAGAGCTAGAAGAGGCTCCGTGCTTCCTCCTAAGCAGGGGGTGACTCTGGGTGGGCTGCAGGCACCCCCCAAATCTGGCAATGTGGAGGAAGGGCCTGTGGGACCCAGGACGGGTGGTGACAGCCAGCTTTTCACTGTTGTGACCAAACACCCAGGAAAAGCCACCTGAAGGGGAAGATGTGCCCGTTCCAGCCTCAGAGGTTCAGGTCCATGGCAGGTGGACCCACTGCTCGGGGCCTGAGTGAGGCGGGACCCAAGGTGGAAGGGGGAGCAGAGGAAGCTGCCAGCTCGGGCTGCCAGGGAGGAGAGGGAAGGTGCTGGGAGCCAGTCCCTTGAGGGCTCACCCCATGTCCCACCCCTGCCAGCGCCCACTCCCAGATGTCCATCCAGTCCTCAGGATCTACTCCCTTCCCAGAAGCCCCACCTCTGAGCACAGAAGGCTTTGGGGACATTCCAGGTCCAGACCCAACAACAGGTGTCCCTAGAGGCCACGACCACCCTGTGTCTCAGCCTCGTCCACAGAAACCCCCACCCCTGATGGAGGGGCAGCGGGTATTTCCTGAGGCCGCACCACTGGGATTCCTGCCTCTGCCTTCCTTGTCCCATGACACCCCTGAGAGTCATTGAGTGACATTCATGTCACACTCAATCTCTGTGTTGAGGACCAGTGTGGTGGCTCTCTAATGGCACCCAACAGAGATGCGGCTACCATGTGACAATGTAGATCTAACCGGTGGCCATCAGTCAAGGTCACTGTCCTCAGCATCAAATGCCCATGAAGCATGAAGGTGGCTCCCTGTGGCACAGCCCTGTGTGTGGGCAGGAAGCTGGTCAGGCCACCTCATTCCTCCTCGCTCCTCTGGTCCCCGTTTCTATTTCACAGCCCTCCCTTCTGCCTTCACGTGGTCCCTCCTTTTTCACCTTATTTCATGCAAGGGTATTTTCAGTGACTCATTGTCTTTCTTTATTCAAGGTTTTACACAATTGCAGGCCTCGCTAGAGACACGTCTAGTCTCTGTTTAACCATAAA
>JAJEJO010044765.1:0-23062 GCA_020662805.1 Glaucomys volans
AAAAAAAAAAAAAAAAAAAAAAAAAAAGAAAGAAAGAAAGAAAGAAAGAAAATTCAAAAACCTCTACAGATAAGGACTGAAAATGAGTCCACTGAGGTGACTAAAGTGCAGAGCAGCAATATTTCTTTATGCCAGTGGCAACAAATATACATAGAAAACATTTTTTGAAAGATTTGATTTAAATAGTATCAAAAATGTGCAATGCTTAGGAATAGCTAGAGGTGGGTGGGACTTCCATGTGGAAAAAATAATGGATAGGCACAAGAAGAGCAGTCTCCCAACAGGTGGGGAGGCAGTGGGTGCAGGTCTTGGAGGTCTCATGTTGAAATGTGCCCCTGCCCAGCAGTGTATCTGTGGAATCAATGTGTAGGGCCCAGAGGGGGCAATGCTGTCACAGCCTCACCCAGTGAAGAGAACAGCCCAACGCACAGGTGCACCAACGCCTGTGTGAAAGGAGCTGGGGATGGCCAGGAGGCCACTCCGAGGAGGCAAAGAAGTAGCTCTTACCATCCTGCTGCTGACCCCAGTCAGGCACTCTGGAGGGAGGTCCCTTCCTGGGAAGCATGTTTACTGAGGTGACCCTTTATCTGGCCAGACCAGGAAAGAGGTCATGCAGTGCCCTTCCCCCCACACCCCTAGTGGTTGGGGAGTGGAGGGGGTCCTAGGCCTGGGAGGGTGTTGGCATCTTGGCACCTGCCCTGGGCAGGTGGGCAACCAGTCACCAAGGTTTCATAATGGTTGGTGGTACTTTCATGGTGATTCATACTTGGCGCACAGCATGTGGCCCATTGGGCCCTGGGTGCTGACAATACTGCCGTGTGGAGGCAGAGATGGACCATAAGCCACTAATACACATAAAGGCTGGCCAAGACCTGGGTGGGAGGAAGGGACCACAGGAGAGGGTGCCATGAGGGGTGCCCTCGGGGAAAGGCGCTAGGACCTTCATGGAGCGCACTTCCGAGGCACACCAGCACCGGCGGGAGCGGCTGGACTCAAGCATGTGGCGCAGTCCAATTCAGGGATCGCTTGGGGTCATATGGGGCCAACCCTGAACTCCAGCTCCCCTGCATGTGTCATCGCAGGTTCCTATGGCAACGGGGCGGGATCTCCTCCCCCACCCCTACCCCTCTTCCTAAAGGAAAAAGTCTTTGGGGCCACTGGAGCCTCTGCGTCTTGTTCCAGGCCTCAGTGCCCCAGGCGGGCGGAATACTGAGAAGGGGGCTCTGCTTGGGATCCAACCCCCGCCCTCTCCACACACCAGAACATCCTTTAGGATGAGTCACGGGAGACCTGCGGGGAAGGCGGGCTGGGCGCTTGCCCACAGTGACAGCTCTGGATGCCCCCCCCCCCCGTAATCCCCTTTCCCACCCTGAGCTGTAATCGTGTCTCCTGCAGATCTTTTGCAACCCGCGAGCCCTGCGTTCCTGTTGCGGGGACCCTGCTCTATGCTCAGAGATTGGTGGCGGGGCGGTGCACAAGTTGTTGATGGACAGATGGATGACAGCTCCGCTAGACGTCACGTCAGAGACTCGCTTTCACCCGCACCCACCCCCGCAACTCCGGGATGCTGCGTCACGCGGGGAGGTGCGCGCCGGCGTGGGCTAGTGCAGGCCAGGCACCAGCGCGTGTGCGTCAGGCGCGCTCATGACTGCGGACCTCTGAGGGCCCGCCCCTACCCCTCCCGCGATGATCCCCACCCGCAGCCCCCCGCCCCCCGCCCCCCGCCTCACCCCGGGACCGGGTGCACCAGCACCCCTCCCCTGCAGCGGGTGGTGATTTGACTGGGTTTCAAGTGCTGCTGAGCTGCGGGGGCCCAGGCAAAGAGGAACCAGGGCGCAGCCTCCTGCGTCCCAGCCACCTGTGGCCGCACATCCAGAGCTGTGGCAGGTGGTTCTGGAGAGGTGTCGCCTCCCTACTTCCTGGTCACCTTCTGCCTGTCATGCAGCGACCCGCATCCCGCCCCCCACTGCATGCAAACAGCAGATCCTTGGTGCTCTGGTCCAACGCTTTTTCTGCTATCCATCTTCTCCCCATCCCTGTCCCCCCTCCCTGCCACCCCCTGCAAACAGAGCTGAACAGGAGCTGGGTGGCCCTTCCTGCCCACCTTGGGGATGCAGAGCTCCCACTGGCTCTCTCAGACCTGCAGGGGTGGAGCCAGCTCTTAGGGAGGAGGCCCAAGTCCTACCCATCTCTAGGCCCGCCTGTGCCTGAGAAGGGGATCCCTGCAGCAGGTTCTCTGCAGGCAGGACGCTCATGGTCCTTGCTGAACGTCCCCACTGAGGCCTCCCCTGACATCCTGGCCTAAGAACCATCCAGTCAGCAAAACTGGGCAGCATCCCCCGCGTCTCAGGAGGCCTGAGGACCTCCCCCCGCTCACTGCCCCCTCCCCCGTCACCTCTGGGTAGCTGTATGGGCCTGGCCTGGGGGCAGGCAGAGTCCCCAAGGGAGGCTGTGCCTGGACACCTTGGCAACCACCCAGACTGCCCAAGTGCTCCTGCATGCACTTACTTGCCCGGCATACACGCCCAGCCCACCCCTGCACTCACACTCCTGCACACACCGACACACCCTTACGCCTGTCTCATCGTTGCACACCCCGCATACACTTGGGGCCCTCACCCCCACTTCACAAGGAGAAATGTGGAAATGGCTCACAGGCGGTTCCTACTCCAGCTGCTGCAGGACGCGGTCGCGGGAGGGCGAGGATGCGGATGTGGATGCGGAGGCTGCAGTTCCAGACGCTTCGCAGCCGGGGGCGGGGCGGGCGAGGGGCTGGAGCCGCGAAACCGAGGCTGTGGTTGCCATGGTGACCGGGCTGGAGGAGGGACCACTGCGACTGTGGCTGCACACACCCCCTCCCACATCAGACGTAGGCCCCAGCCCCCACCCTCACAGACAAACCTGACACGCAGCTCACACTCACACATGGACTGTGCCTCACACGCCAGACACACACACCTTGTAGGAACCCAACACACCTCAGGCACAACACCGCACAAATTCACACATACACACCCTCTCAGGGCAGGGGGCAAACACTAGGACCAGCCCAGCCCAGGCTGCTTCTCCACCAGGCAGGCGGTGCTGTGGCTCAGGCTCCTGGCCCCCTGCCCTGCCTCCCATCCCTTGGGGCAGCTGGGGCTGGGCACAGCTGGGCTTGGCCCTAACTCACCCAGAGGATGACCTCCTGCACTGTCAGCTTCTGAGTCCTTGGGCTGTGATCTTTCCCAGGGCCAGACCGGATTCCCCAGTCACCGTGGAGATTGCTGTCTGCAGGGTGTCCAGTATGCAGAAGGTGACCCGCAGAGCATGGCTGAGGGGCTCCTGGGCACAGAGCTGGCACACACATGCTGTGCTCACTCCCCGTGTCTCTGTGAGAATCCTGTTGCACTGGGGCACGTTTCCCTTGGTGTCCCAGGGTTATGATGTCCCTCAGTGCTCCTCTCCAAGTCTTTGGTAGACCTGTGCTTCACTCTCGTGCAGAGAGAAGCTGCTAATTTGAATATTAAGTTTACATTTCGCTTTTTAGAGAATGCAAAAATGTTTCTTCCCCAGCAGCGTCACATCCCAGCAGCGTGAGGGCTGTCACCAACATCTGCCGCTCCTTTCTCATGGCACCGTCCGAGTTAGCCAGCTCTGACCGCCGCAGAGCAGCCGCAGATGGTGGCTTCAACAACAGACCTCGTGTCCGCCCTGTTCTGGAGATGAGGTCTGAGGGGAAGGTGTGAGAGGGCTGGTTGTTACTGAGGTCTCCCCCTTGACATGCAGATGGGTCTTCTCCCTGGTCTTCACGTGGTTGGCCCTGTGTCCTGATCTCTTCTCATCAGGACCCCAGCCGTGTGGGATTAGGGCCCTCCCTCACAACTTTATTCTAACTTATCGACTCCCTAGGGACCCTATCTCCAAAGCAGAACTCCGAAGGCTCTGAAGGCTCAGAACTCCAACACATGACTTGAGGAGAGAAGTTGGCACCACCTGGGCAGGGGCGTAGTGGGCTTGCGGTGGCTTGCATTTGCGTTACCCTGGTGACTAATGGTGCTGAGCATCTTCTCAGGGCCTACAAGCCATTTGCAGGCCTTTGGTGGCATGTCCCTTCAGAGGTTCTGAGCACTTTTATTCTGGCTGTTCTCCTTATCAAGTCGTGAGCATTCTCCACCTGTGCTGTACACAATCCTTTCTTTGTTTTACAATTACTGGTGGACAGATTGTATATATTCAAGATTCACGCAGAGACAAGTTGTAAACACTCGCGTGAGAGCCGCCACGGTCAAGCCAATCAACACTCACTCTTCCTGAGCACCCATCCCGAGAACTTGGTCCTCTCACTGCTCGCAGTTTGTGTCCTGTGACATCCCATTTCCTGGCTGGGCAGCCCTGGCGACCTCCGATGCACTCTGCTTCTGAGCTCTCGTGTGAGTGAGCTGGTGCAGGGATCTTCCTGTCCTGGGCCCTTTACCCAGCATAATGCCCTCCGGGTTCCAGCACAGTGCGGCACGGAGGCAGTGAGCGTGGCGCCTGTGTTCAGTCCCCGTCTTATGGGACAGATGGCAGTGTCTCACCTCCAAATACAAGGTTTGCACAGGGTTATTGTAGGCGCTTCTTTACCAGGGTCAGGAGTTCCCTTCCGGGATTGAGCCCAGGGCCTGGACTAGTTTTTTTGGTTTGTTTTTGGTACTGGGATTGCACCCAGGGGCACATCACACTAAGCTTATCCCTAGACTTTTATTTTTTATTCTAAGGCAGGATCTAAGTTGCTGAGGGTCTCATTAAATTGCTGAGGCAGGCCTCAAATTTGTGATTTTGATCCTCTAGCTGTAGCCTCTCAAATCACTGAGACGACAGGTGTGTGCCACCATACTTGGCTAGTCCTAGTTTTAAAGTGTTTTTACTCTAAACAGGTATTGGATGTTGTCAGACACTTTTTCTGAATGATATGAGCTCTTTGTCTTTCACAATGTAGTACATTAATTTTTGAATTTTAGGCCACCTTTGCATTCCTGGAATAATGCGAATAATTTCTTTTTGTGTGTTGCTGAATCGAGCTACTGTTTTATTAGCGACCTTTGTGTCTGTGCTCAAGAGTGGTCTGCAGAGTTGTTCTCTCAAGATGTCTCTGGGGCCCTGGTAGCTGGGTGCTCCTGCTTCACGGAGGGCGCGTCCTTGCCCTCGCTGTGGGAGAGAGTGCTGGTCCGCGCCTTCTCCCTTCTCCGACGGGTCCATTAGGAGTCAGACACGGATGAATATGCCGTCCGCGTTCTGTTCTGAGTATTTCTCTCTTGCTGGTTTCGATATTTTCTCCTCGTCTTGGGGTTTCAGCAGTTCAAATTCTCATTTGGTTCCTTTCGTTTGTCTTCTGTTTTCTCAGGAGGCAGTGTCCTCCCCTGCTGCCCAGGCTGCCTCAGGCTCTGGCAGCCCCGTTGGGGCCTCCGGGGCAGCTGGAGTGAGGCCTGCGTTGCCGGCTTCACTCTCAGCGACCTGCTTGTTGGGGTTGCTGAAGACGTTTCATCATGCTTTTCTTTAGTTCTTTAAACATGGTTTCCATTGCTTTTTATTTGTCAAGTCCAACACCTACATCCACTCAGAGGAAGACTCTTTCCCTTAAATATTGGCCATGCTTTTCCTGTTTCTTTGCCTGATGTAACTTGTGTTGAAATCAAGTGCCTAATGGTTGCTCGGTGCAGGCTGCAGGCCACGCAGCTGCAGGTGTGAGGGGAGCGGGTGGCAGGCAGGGCGCCTGGAGCTCTGTACTTCTACTCACCTTCTCACTGAACCTAGAATTGCTCAAAAATGAAGTCTATTGATTTAAAGAACTGGACGTTTGGGATAACATGTTGCAGCAGCCTTGAACCCTGACACCTGGGCTGTTGCTGCTCTTGCTTGTGGATTTAATCATCTCCCTGGGCCAAACCTCATAGCATGTGGCACTGATGTGCCCATGCGTCTTCCTCAGCCTGGCTCCCTCACACTGCCCTGTGTCTGTGCTGGGCGGAGGCCCTTAAGCCTCCACCCTGGGCCGCCCTGTGCTGGGCACGCTGTGTCTAGGTGGCACTGGGACTCTCCCTCCGAGTCTCTGGCCTCCTTTGAGTGTGCAGACTTGCTGTAGCTGGAGGCAGGGCAGAGGCCAGAGGGATGGGGAGAGCTGAGCCCTCTCTTGTAGTCATCTGGTGTGGGGGGCCCAGGCCCAGGCCCAGGGGGCTGCCTCTTTTCTGGGTCTCCCTGTTGAGGCTTCAGCTGATGTGCAGTCACTGTTTGTCCCATCAAGGGGACTCTACTCCTGAGCCACTGCCTGTGACCTCTGCTGCCCGTCTGGTGGGGCTGGGCACTCTGTTCTCGCCCGAGGTGCAGTGACCCCTTCTCGCACCATGGATCAAGTTTCAGATTCTGAAATTGCTTTTTATGATCCTCACTCCATTCTCTCAAAATCCCAGTCCTGGTTTTGGGAAAACTCAATAATGGGAGGGCTGGTGGCTCAGCCCCCTGGCAGTACTGCCCCGGCAGGCACCAGGGCTCTGGCAGGCTGGACCAGAGCAGTTTGAGGGCAGAATTGCGAGGATCCTCAGGTCGCAGGCTCTGTCCAGCCCCACTCCGTCAGGAGTGTCAGTCCAGCTTGGGGTTGATGCCTCTGGTCAGTACACTCTCCCCTGGGTCACAAGGCCGAGGCCTGCCCATGCAGGCCCCCTTCCTGGTGTGTCCCAAGGAGAGGAGAGGAGAAGAGTGGGTGTGCGATGTGAGGGCCCTGTGGGGGATGGTGGGGTGATCTGGTGGGACAGACAATGGGGGTGGGCCAGGTGGGTAGCCTAGAGGTTTCTCAGGTAGGGAGTCATTCTCTTGGGGACACCTTGGTGCCCAGTTGGGGTAGGGCTGGGCAGCCATGGACCCACCCCCTGGGGCAATGAGATTGCAGACCTCTGACCTCTGGCCAGACACACCCAGGTGTGGGCAATAAAACCTGAGCAGCTTGTGTGGGGTGGGACGAGGCCAGGTGCCCGGTCGTCTGCACCTGTGACTACGGCTCCCCAGGGCACTCTGACACTGAGAAGGAGACCCAGCATGAGGAGGTGATGTTGCTCGAGCCCCAACTCCCCTGCCCACCAACTCTGACTGCTCACCAGTGGCAGGTCTGGCTGTGTGGTCAAGGCCGTCTTGGCTGCAAGGTCCTAAGAGTCCTAGTTCAGAGACTGCCTGCCCCAGAGGAGGCCCCGGAGGAGGGGAAGGGAGGGAGCCACTGTCCTCAGACTGTGGGGTTAGGCCATGTTTGGTGGCAGCTCCCAGAGGGCTGGTTCTTCCCAGGTGGATGGGAATAGGCAGAGCCCTCCCCTGGGCCTCCTCTGGTCCTTGTTCACCTGGTGTCTGTACCCAAGGTCTGCCTCTAAGGGCAGACCCAGTGTCCCCCTGGTGTGTACAGAGTGCCTTGTCTCCTGACCCTGGAAGTCACCAGGGCCCCTGGAAGGAGGGGAGGCACTCAGCTGTGAAGGCCCAGAAGAAGGGGTAGTTTCCAAGAAGAGAAGAGGTAGCTAGAGGCTGGCCGGGCCTGAGTGCAGGCAGGCAGGGCTCTGTTGGCCTGCAGGGCCAGCCAGAGCTGAGGGCAGGGGTCCGGGTTCCTCCCACATTCAGCATAGGAACTGGCCTCTGTGTGGGGGTCCTGGGAGGAGGTAGGACAGCTGAATTCCCCCAGATCAGGTCCCCACCCCAAAGTGCTGAGTTACCCCAGGAAGGGGAGCAAAGGTTTCTGGGAGGCTGCAATTCACACACACCACACAACACAACACAACACAACACAACACACAAACACGCCTCACACATGCAAACCGCACGCCCCACACACACCACATGCACACCACATGCTGTCCTTGCTGCCTGGGGTGGGGGCTGTCTGCCCTGTGGTGCAGCTGCAGGGCTGTGGGGTGCTCTGAGCTGAGGTCCCGCATCTCATCAGAGAGGTTGAGCCCTCACACGCTCTGCGAGCTCGCCCCGCTCTGCTGACTCCTGATGCATGTGCGTGTGCGTGTGTGCACGTGTGTGTGTGTGTGTGTGTGTGTGTGTGTGTGTGCAGGGTCCCTGTGGCCTCTGGGGTCCTCAGCACTGCCCCACTGCCCCACTGGGTGCACCCAGGGGTGGTGACCCTGGTCCAGGGCAAGGCTGGTGCCTGACTCCTGCAAGCCTCTCTGTGAGGTGGGCTCGTGATTACCTGTGGACCCTCCAGGACCCACCCAGGCCTCCCTGCAGGCAGATGCCATCGGCCCAGCAGCTGCTCATCAGAGTCCTGCCATGGTGAGGCTGGGGGCATGCTGGTGGGCAGGAGCAGCCCTCTGGCCTCACACATTCTCACTGGCCCCCAGGTTCTTCCTGGTCACCTGCCTGGCGACGGTGCTGCTGCAGGAGAGCCTTGCGAACCCAGCACTCCAGGTACACATGGCCCCTCTGCCTGCCCCCACTGGCGGCCATCCCAAGCCCCTATCAACAAGGATGTTGGGAAAGTCACCCCCACATGCCTGTGGGCACTAAGGCAGGGCCTCAGGATATGAGGGAGCGGGCACATTCCACTGGGGCATGGCAGGCAAGACTCCATGACACCCAGTGTCTCCAGCTGGGGACATGGGCCTCCATGGCACTAGGAAGACCCCACATCAGGCGGGCCTCCTTGATGCTCCCCCGGGGGTGGCCAACCTGCCCTGTCCATGCTGATAATGGTGGCCTGGGAGTCACGGGCCTGCCCTGGGCCAAAGTTCCTCAGCTTGTACCCAAGAGCAGTCCCATGCTTCCTGGCCACCCCACCCCCACGGCTGCCTTGGCCAGTATCCCCTGGGATCCCCTTTGCTTTGCTTCTCTCTCCCCATTTTGCCCCACTGGTTGCTGGGCTTGGGGGCTGACCTCCCCCAAGACCACCAGCCAGGGAGGAGAGGTGCAGGCCAAGCCCTAACTTCCATTGCAGAAACCACCAGTGCCCCAGGGGCTGGTAGGTGAAAGCACAGAGCCAGGGTGAGGTCCACATCCCTGCTGGGTCACTTGGGGACAGGTAGGCTGGTCAGTCTATGCGGGCTGGTCATTTGGGGATGACTGCTGGCCTCACTCCTCCAGGCCATAACCCTCATATCCCAGGTGGCTGTGCTCTGGCCCTTAGTCCCTGGAGACCCTCACAGAATGTGTCGAGCTGGCCAGCCCTGCCTGTAGCCCCAGGTGGACCTTGGAGCAGCCTCTGCCCGATGTGTCCTCCAGCCCTGGTTCACTGGATGGCAGTGCTCACACCTGTGATTCACTCTCTCAGGTCTCTATCAGGACTAGAGGCAAACATGGGGCCCCTGAGCAGGACCTGGAGAAGTAAGTATCCCCAGAAGCCCTGTTGTGCTCTCCCCTGAAGCCTAGGCCAGGTGCTCTGGGCCTCTTGGACCTGGGTGCATTGGGTGGGTGGGTGGAGGGGAACGTGTCCTGAGCTCTCAGCAGGAGGCAATGCTTGAGGCCCACAGGTATCCATCCACCAGCAGCAGGCTCTGTACCAGGAACAGGGCACTCTGGGGGCTCTGGGCCCGCTCCTCTGCCCACTGGCCCCAGGTAGCCTCAGTCTTGGAGCAGGATGGGTCCTCACCTCCCTGGCCCTTGAGGACCTAATGAGGGAGGGTCTGACATTCCCAGCATCCTGGGGCTGGTGAGCGCTTTCTTTGTTGGGCTGGCTGTGACCACCTGTCCCTACCTGCATGTGGACCTGACTCAGCTTGTGGGCAGGGCCTGGGGCATTCGAGCTGTGGAGCCTCTGGAGAAGGATGATCAGTTGGTGGGTCTGCCCCCAGTGATGGAGCTGAAGCTTGCAGGTCCCAAGGAGAAGCACCCAGGTCAGCTGGGGCCAAGGCCCCACAGGGGGGCCCCACAGGGGTGAGTGGGAAGGCTTGCCAGTGGACAGGCTAGTGGGGGAGGGCCTTGGGAGAGGAACTAAGGCCACTCTCCATCTACCTGACCCCAGGCACCAAGGTGTGGGTGGAGACTGAGGACATCCTGGCCCGTTTCCGGAGCCCACAGCGGGATCCTGAGCCGGACCTCGACAGTCTGTACCACCCTCCCATGGAGGAGGTCCAGGTTGAGGAAAAACCCTGGTCACCAGTGCTGCTGCCTCGCCAGGTGCTCTGGGGGCCAGAGGAAGACCTGGACCACATCCACCACCCTGTGGAGGACTCCAGGGAGCCCTGACTGTCCTCCACCTCTGCTTGACGTCCAGCAACCACCTCTGCTGACCCCTTCCAGCTAGAAAAATAAACACCTACAAACAGAGGTGGAAGGCCATAGTGTCCTTACCCAGCCACCAGGGTGGGCCTGCTGCTTCGGGGAGGAGGAGGGAGCTGCGCCTGCTCCTCTAGTGGCACATCAAGAGCCTTCCAGGGTGCACAAGGCCCAGCTGACCCTGGCTCCTGACTACTCTGGTCCCCCAGGCTCACCCCTCTGCAGGTGGGGATGGGTGAAGGGTGTGACAGTAGTGAGTGGTGGGGACCAAGGGGCAGTCCTGGGTCCAGCCGCAGCTGAGAAATGGAGCTCAATCTGAGCTCCCCACAGAAGGGGCCTGAAAGGAGAGGACTGGGGAGGAGGACGATGGAATCAGTGGGCACTCAGGTGGACAGCTGCACAGGCATGTAGGGGCACAGGTGACGTGTGCTCAGACACACAGGTGTAGGCACTCAGGGCTCAGGTGAGTGGGTACCACATGGGCAGGACACACTTTCTGACCTGG
This sequence comes from Glaucomys volans, assembly GCA_020662805.1. NCBI lineage: Eukaryota > Metazoa > Chordata > Mammalia > Rodentia > Sciuridae > Glaucomys > Glaucomys volans. The sequence continues at coordinate 10,715 of JAJEJO010044765.1, forward strand.
TTTCTGGGCAGCTGCCTGGCTGGATCTTGGGGGCCAGCCCTCCCCAGCCCTTGCTCAGCAGCCCCGTGCCTCGGCACAGGCCCCTCACATCCACGCTGGATGCACGGGGCTGCCTGGCAACCGGGCCCCGCAGAGAGAGGGAAGCACTAGGGCCAAGCCCTCTGGACCAAGCCACATGCTTGCTGGCTCCGGCAGCTGAGATGGAACTGAGCCAGCTCTCAGTCCTGGGTGCCCAACCTGCATGCACTCAGTGCTTTGTCCAGGTGACCTCACATGCCCGCAGGCTCTGCGTCTCCCAGCATGTCTCTGCTCCCTTGAGGACACAAATGGCAGCCTGAGGGCTCGTGTGCACACTGGCCTCAAGTCCTACAGAGCAGGAGTCAGCCTCCCCACATTACGGATGAGCTGGCCAAGGCAGAGCAGTGACCTTCAGGGTCCTGCCTTCACATGGTGCACCTTGCCTATCATCATGATAACCACTGTGGGCGCAGGCAGCACTGAATCAGCATATCCCTGCTCCTGGACCATTCCCGGCAGGACAGAGTTGTCAGGGGCTCCAAACTCCTGCCCAGATTCCAGGCGGCCAGAATCCCTGGTGTATGTGAGGGCTCAAAGTGCCATCCCCCAGGCCACCGCTGTGTCAGGCACAGGTGGTCAGGGACCCAGTGGCCCTGAGATTTGGTTTCTCCACATTGACCCCTCCCTGCTCCCTGGGTCCCCATAGGTCGCTGGGGCTGCCAGGCTCAAAGGCTGCCACTGGCCCGGGGGGGGGGGGGGTATTTGAGGCTGAGTCTCTCTCTGGTCTTGCCTGAGCCAGGATCCCCTGTGGGCACTTCCTTCAACTCCTGAGTGTGACCAGAGGACTAAGAAGTGTGCTGTCATGGTGGGCAGTCCAGGTAGGCAGAGGGAAGCAACTGACCTGCTCAGTCCTTCAATTTGAGACCCTGGGGAGAAAGTCAACCACCACAAACAGATGTGGCTCCTTGGGTGGTGCTCAGCTTAGGTCACTTTCCTCTGCTCTCCAGCTGTGGTGGGTCAACACCGCTTGTGAAGTGACTGGAGGCTGAAGGCTGGGAAGTCTTGGGCTTCCCTGAGCTCAGCGGATTAGTGGGAACCTGGGACACTGCTCACAGAGCTGTGACCAGAGACACTGCACAGGGGACCTGGCCTTCTCAGCCAGTGGTGCCCTCCGCTCATCCTCCCACACATGAACTGATCCCCTGCCTGGGAGCCGCATCCCTGTTCAACATCTCCACTGACTGGACTTGGGGCAGGGTGGCCTGTGCTCCTCATTTGCCTCTGACAGCTTGTGGGTACAGGTGCTCCCCAGAAGAACACAGATGAAGACTAAAGTCTAGTCCTAGTGAAAATCAGACACGGGATTTGAATATTGGCATCACCCAAGACATTCCAGAAGTGGAAAACAGGCCAGGAAAAGATGCTCCACACCATTAATTGTTGGGGGATGCAAATTAGAACCCAAGGGAGGCAGAATGCACCTGTCCACCGGGAGGGAAGACCAGCCACACTGAGCACCCAAGCAGTGGGGCTGACGCCCTCTGGTGGTGGGAATGTGAACGGGCACAGCTACGCCTGCGCAGGGTGGGGTGGGGGCAATGCTTACAGCGGGTGGTAGTCAGCTTTCTCTCTGCTGTGACTAAAGGACCCACCCAGAACAATTGAGTAGTGGAGGGAAGCAACTCACATGGTGATCAGAAAGCAGATGAGAGACTCCACTCACCAGATACAAATATATACCCCATAGCCACATCCCCAAGGCCCACCTCCTCCAGCTACACCCCACCTGCCTACGGCTTCTAATTAATCCCATCAGGTGATTAATTCACTGATTAGATTGAGGCTTTTATAACCCAATCATTTCTCCTCTGAACCTTCTTGCATTGTCTCCCACATCTGCTTTTGGGGGACTCCTCACATCTGAACCATAACATAATCCCAGACGGGAGGCTTCCCTGGAAAGCAAGGTGAGACCCTGGTTAAAGGGGGGAAATGTGTAGTTGCATGGTCCGGCCATTTTGCTCTGAGGCAAAGCAACAAAAGCCTTCGTCCGTATGGAGCAGTGTGTGGGCCCAGAGCCGAGAGCAGTCCAGTCTACCCACGTGTGAATGGAATGCCCGAGCAACGGAATGCTGCTCAGAGAAAAGAACGAGTTGTGGACACATGGACAAACCCCACAATATTCATGCTAAGTGAAGGACGCCACAGGGAAGTGATGTTGTGATCCCATTTTACAAAAAATCCCCAAGTGTGAGAGGAGAGAGGTGGCTGAAGATCCCTGACTTGGTGTGGCTGCTTGCAGGCATATCATGTATCCAAATATGTCAGCCCGACTGTTCCAGGGTACAGATCATTAAATGAAAGTGAGTTAGTCAGGTGTTCATCCCTGTGACAAAATGCCTGACAAGCCGGGCGCGGTGGCGCATGCCTGTAATTCCAGCACTTGGGAGGCTGAGGCAGGAGGATCACAAGTTCAAAGCCAGCCTCAGCAACTTAGCGAGGCCCTAAGCAACTCAGTGAGACCCTGTCTCTAAATAAAATACAAAATAGGGCTGGGGATGTGGCTCAGTGGCCAAGTGCCCCTGGGTTCAATCCCCAGTACCAAAAACAAAACAAAACAAAACAAAACAAAACAAAACAAAACAAAACAAATTGCCTGAGAAAAACTTGAGGGAAGAAAGATGGTTTCAGAGGTTTTAGTCCATGGTAGGCGGATCCATTGCTCTGGGCCTCAGTGAGGCAGAGCATCATGGTGGGGAGGGCATAGTGGAGCGGAGCAGCTCACTTCACGGGGCCTGGGCAGCAGCGAGGGAGCAAGGAAGGGGTGGGGACAAGACAATCCCCTCCAGGGCACACCCCAGTGACCCACTTCCTCTATAGATCCCACCTCCTCACTTCTACCACCTCCCAATTATGCTGTCCAATCATGAATCCATTGACAGATAACTCACTGGCGAGGCCAGAGCCCTCTGACTCAGGCACCTGCCAAACCCATCTTGGGACATTGCCGCCCTGGGGACCAGGCCTCTGGAGGACACTCCAGATCCAACCTCTAACAGGAACCCTCAGAGAGTTGCTTAAAGGAAGGCGCTGTGTGACCAGCTGTGGCTGTGGGGTCAGGATTTGGCCAATCTGGTGGGTCGTTAAGGTCTGCAAGGGGCCCTGTGGGGGAGGCTGATGTCCAGCATGTAGGGATAGGCTGGAAGGGCCAGGACGCAGGGCAGACAGGCTGGCCCCGAGGTCTGTGGTCAAGCCCAGACAGGGCCCTTCCACAGACTCAGTCAGCTCCACCCTGTGGGCTTGCCTGCCCAGTTCTCCTTGTGTCCTGGCATACAGGCTTGAGTAGCCATGCCCTCCCCCAGGTCCTGAGGGAGCCTCCGGCCATCCCAGTCCACTGTCAAACTGCCCAGTCTTCTTCCTGAACCTGTGTGGCTGAGAAACCTGGGGGAGAGGAGAGGGTTCTGGGAGAGGCTCTGGGTCTTGACAGCAGCTTGAGACACAGTCCAAGCACCATATGAGGAAGCCATTGCTGGCCCTCCCAGGCACCCCTCTGCCTGGCACTGGGCACAGAGTGACCTCATGTCCTTTCCCTCCCAGGACAACTGGGGCTTCAAATGGGAAGCAATCGGCTCAACCTGCTGCCCACACTCAGCCAGGACCAGCCCACCCCAGGCCTCTCTGCTCTATACCACCCTCACTGGCATCCGACATGGTCACTCTCAGTTCTTCCCCCAGAGTGTCCAGGTTAGCCCTGGCATGTGCCCTCCTGCTTTGGGCTGAGGGAGGAGTGAAGAACCACATTTGTCTGCGGCCTGAGGGGTGGGTGCAGAAGTCACCCAGCAGCCACAGCGCCCACCTCCAGTGCTCCTGCTGGGCCTTCTGCCCAGCTCCCAGCCCCAGGCCTCATTTCCCAGGTGGGTTTCACAGCTGAGAATGCATCAAGGGTGGGCAGGGGGCTGTTCTTTGGGGAGCCAGTAGCTCCCTTGAGGTCAGGAACAAGTCAGAGAAGACAGAGGCCTTACACTGAAGGATGACAGTGACTGCATTTTCCTATCATCCTCATAGATCAGGGGAACTTTGGTCCTGGTCGGCAGAACCCCCAGATCGGCCAGCCCCTCGATCCCAATCCCCTGGCTGGTCATGGGAGGGCTGTTGGTTGGGCTCAGGGCATTATCCACTCTTCTGGGCCTGGTGCAGTCTTCACCAGGCCTAGGGCCGGAGCTGAGGACGAGTGTCCTTTTCTTGAGGATGGGTTTCAGTAGGGGCCATCTCCCTGCAGGAGGAGCCCCGTGAAGCTGAAGCAGGAGCGGAGGCTAGGGTCCCAAGAGTCGGAGTCTGCCCTCTGAAGACAGTGGGTCACATATTCTTCCATCCCCTGACAGTGAAGGTCCAGACACCAGCTGCCTTGGGCAAGCAGGGAGCCTGCCTGCACAAATGTCCCTTTAGGGGACCTTAAGTCTCAGCTGGACAGGAGTCCAGGAGGGGTAGGGGTCTCCTCAGGGGCATGGGCAGGGGCACACCTGGCCAACTAGAACTCACCCAGTTGCAACAACAGCAAAGGGCTTTTTGGCTCAGTCATAGAACTCAAATCTCTCCATCTTTGCCAGGCTTTCTGGAAGACCAATAGCCCAACTGGAGGGACCAGTTGAAATTCTGGCTGGTGAGTCCCAAGTCCATGGGCAGGAGGCAGGGGCACCAGGAGGCAGGGGCACCAGGAGGTAGGGGCACCAGGAGGCCTGGCACTCAAGTCTGTTTTTCTGGTTCTCCTGGTGCAGAGATACCAAGGTGCTTAGTCTTGGATTCTAAGGACTGGGCAGTGGGGGTGAGGCATCTCTCTGTCCAGGGCCTATGGTGGACCAGGTCTGAGGACAGCTTAGCAAGCCCTCCTGTGCCCTTGAGCTGCCCTGGGGAGTTCCCTGTCCAAGACAGGAACCGCTGGACTGCTTCCCTCGGGTAGGTCCTGCCCGAGATCTGTCAGTCGGAAATGGTGTATCCCCTCCCTGGGCAGGCGTGGGCCTTGTGACGTGCAGACCACAGCCAGGATGGGGCGGTGACCAGGAAGACCTGGAGCCTGGGAACACATCCCTGGAAGGTCAGGAAGCCCAGAGGCCCCTGGCTCCACTGGTATAACCCCCCGCCCATCCCCACCCAGGCAGACAGGTCAGGATCCTAGGAGGGAGGTGGGAGACCAGCGGGCAGAGAGGGAGGCAGCCCCAAGCCCAGGTGCACCTCTTGTATTCAGTCAGTGGACAGGCGCCTGTGGTCCTGAGCACCTGTACGGCCTTGGGTAAGGGCCACGTAAGGGCAGCCTGGAATTCCGTCTTTCACTCTTCTGAGCCTCCAGGAGACATAGAGTCCCTGTCCCCTTCCCATTGCCTCACCATTTAACCTGCCCTGACCAGAAAGGACTCATAATCTTTCCACAGTGGACTCTGCAGTCCCCCTCCTTGTTGCTAGGCACCAGATCCATGACAGCAGCCTGGGGAGGCAGGGGTCAGCCTTGTGGTCCTGGGCACTGCCAGGACTTCCCAGCTGGTGGTGGCTCAAGGCTCCATGGATCTGGTTAGGAACCCTTTCAACCCCCACTCCAAGGCAGATGGCCCTGTGAAGTATGGGTAAGGGACTCCGAGGCTCAGACAGCAGTGCAGGCTTTGGGCCCTCACTGGGCTCTCCATATAGGGGTCAGAGGCAGGAGCCTCAGCACAGCAGCTGGGAGCTGTGGGATGCCCAGGCCTGGGGCCAGAGCTGGACTCAGACTCAGGCCTTCCCCAAGGGCTGACCTCCCCCAGCTTTCACTCCTGGGCCTCAATAAGTCACAGGTTAGAACAACTTAGGGCCCAGGACAGACCCAGGCCACTACCCACTTCCCAACCCATGGGTCAGCCGGCCCCTGCTCCCACCCTGTGCATTCCCACCCCCTTCAGAGTCTAGGAAGTGAGGAAGACAGGCAGAGGAGCAGGGAGTTCCCATCCTGGGAGAAGAGGGGGTGGCAGACCGCCCAACCAGGCTCCAGGACAAGGCCCTCAAAACGCCACAGACCCGGGCAGCCAGTCTGGGGAGGGTCTGGAGGCTGGAGTGGAGCCAGTACCTCCCAACACCCCGTGTGGGTTTCTTGGCCCAGATACCCAGGCTGACCAAGGGCCACTGCCACCTTGTGACCCCTGGGCTGGATGCTGAGGACTTGGCAGCCTGGACAGGGGGCGGCTGTGGCTTCCCTGCCTTGGGGACTCCCTGCCCGGACTCCTCAGGCCCAAGTGCTCATGTCTCCGAGTCCTATCCACACCAGCCCATGTAGTAGCTTTGGGGACCGCAGCACCACTGCCGGGTCCAGCCCTAGCAGGAGTCGGGGGTCCTGGGTGGGTGGGAGGCGTCAGTGCGATGGAGAAATAGCAACCAGAGACACCAAGTGTTCTGAGGCTAATTCCGCTTTATTCACTCTCTCAAGGGATTAATATACTGTGCATTTTGTTTGTTTGTTTGTTTGTTTGTTTGTTTTTTGGAACCAGGGATTGAACTCAGGGACACTCGGCCACTGAGCCACATCCCCAGCCCTATTTTGTATTTTATTTAGAGACAGGGTCTCACTGAGTTGCTTAGGGCCTCGCTAAGTTGCTGAGGCTGGCTTTGAACTCGCGATCCTCCTGACTCAGCCTCCCAAGTCGCTTGGATTACAGGCGTGCGCCACCGTGCCCGGCTTACTGTGCATTTTGATGCATAGTACAGACTTGTGGTAACACATGGGAAAATGACTCACAGAAGTAAGAAGTTTATTCGTCTCTCATTAAGATTAGATCATAGTTAGCTATTCTAAGATTACATCTGTTTGCACCTTTATTTTTAACTAAGAATCAAGACTTGAGCAATTTTTCTTAGCTATGTACTTTACCCTATGGTTAATATTAAACTAAAATTATATTTTGACCTTTAGGTGCTAGATGGGAACAACATTTTCTGTACCAACTATTTAATTGTTTAATAAATGCTTGCTATTGCTCCTTTGATTTCATGCACCAGAGGGGCCCTTGAGTGCTGACCTTTCCACAAACCTGAGTGTCTGGCCCCGAACCTATTTCCATAATCCCACACTTATCCATTGTCCCTTCATCATTATTTCATTCAGAAGGGACCTATTTTTTTTTTTTTTTTTTGGTACTGGGGACTGAACCCAGGGGCACTCAACCACTGAGCCACATCCCCAGCCCTATTTTGTGTTTTATTTAGAGACAGGGTCTCACTGAGTTGCTTAGGGCCTCGCTAAGTTGCTGAGGCTGGCTTTGAACTTGTGATCCTCCTGCCTCAGCCTCCCAAGTGCTGGGATTACAGGCGTGCACCACTGCGCCCAGCTAGAAGGGACCTATTACAATTTATTTTGTGTTCCAATACAGTGACATTGCACAGGAAATTGTTTTCTAATTTTCTCAAGAAGCTTGCACTCACTAACAATATTCCCAGAAATCAAATTACACACAGGAGCAAGCCACGTCTGACTTCCAGGAGGATGAAGGCCGGGTAGCATCCTCTGTCCCAGCAGAGCAGTGTCGTCCGGTGGGGCGGGGAACAGACGTGGCACACCACCATGCTTGCAGGAGGAACTCTGGGAGTGAAACTGATGGAGGGGCTGGAGCTGATGGAGGAGTGGGGAGGGGACTTGCCTAGCATGGCCCAGGGTTCAGTCCCTCGCACTGCAAAAAACAACAAAAACCACTTTGGGTTCAGTTGCTAAAAGTCAAATTGTGGAACTGAGTGCCCAGTGTACATGAAAGATAAAACTAACTATGATACGGTGAGACTGGAGTCCTCCCCAAAGTCTCACTGCTGAGGGGTGGAAATGCTGGGAGGTGGGGCCTAGAATAAGGTCTTTGGAGAAAGTGGCTGCGACCCTGACCCTCCTGCTGCCTTTGCTTCCCAGCATCAAGAGGTAAACAGCTGCGTTCCACTATGAGCTCCCCAAAGCAGTGGGGTCAAGTGACCATGGACTGAAACTCTGAAACCACGGGCCCAAACCAGTTTCTCCTCCTTACAAGTTGATGATCTCAGAGCCGGGCGTGGTGGCGCACACCTGTAATCCAAGCGACTTGGGAGGCTGAGTCAAGAGGATCGTGAGTTCAAAGTCAACCTCAGCAACTTAGCGAGGCCCTTAGCAACTCGGTGAGACCCTGTCTCTAAATAAAATACAAAATAGGGCTGGGGATGTGGCTCAGTGGCCGAGTTCCCCTGGGTTCAATCCCTGGTTAAAAAAAAAAAAAACAAGTTGATGATCTCAGGTATTTTGTCACAGCTACAAAAAGCTAACACATGGGCTGGGGTTGTGGCTCAGTGGTGAGTGCTCACCACTAGCACATATGAGGCACTGGATTCAATCCTCATCATCACATAAAAATAAAATAAAGGTATTCAGTCCACCTACAACTAAAAATATTTTTTTTAAAAAAAGTTAACACACAAATGAATGGATTTTCTCAGTTTTGCCTTGGATTCTTCAAACTGATGTCTCCTCTGCCTGCTTATTCTAGACTCTAGGATCGATGGTGTCCCAGCACAAAGCCCAGGTGTGTTCAGCTTTAATCAATAAGCAAGTTCACATCTGGTGCCACCAGTGCCACCTCCCTGGCTCCCTGCCCACAGGGAGAGTCTGCTCTGCCCTGTTGTCCTGAATCAAGGTCCCTTTGTCCCTATTTCTGTAAATAGGCACATGCCAAAGAGTCCAAGATCTGAGGCTTATCAGCCAGGGTCATTCCTGTGTGAAGGGGGAGCTGGTGAGAGTTCAGGGCTGCCCCTGGTGGGTGAGTCAGCAGAACCCATGCTATGCTCCTTCCTCCTGCACCAACTCCTGGTTGCAGCGAGAGGACAGGCAGGTGTGGGACTGCAGAGCTAACACCTGCAAGGGACAAGGTCCCCATGGTGCATGCAAGCCGGCTGTGCTGTATAAATGAGATTGAACAAGAGCTGAGTTGGAGGCAATCCTCCCTTGTCCAACTTGGTCTTCCAGGCAGGGGCTCACAGGCTCCTGGCTCATGCCAGCCCAAAGCCATGACCACATCCAGACCACCTTCCCACTTCCAGCTCTGGCCTGTACATGCCACTCTGGCTCTCTGTGCTGGGGGGTGGGCCTTCCCAAGGAGTATGGGCCTGAGGCCTAGCTCCTGATAGGACAGCTGTCATTTGCTTTGGCCCAGCTGCCCACTGTGTGGGATTGTGTTGGTCCCTGTGGCCCCAGTGCATACTCTATCATGATGTGAGTGTCTCTTATCCCAGAGTCCCAGGCAGGTCTGGACCCTTCTATTAGGCAAAGCCCTGCCCTGGTGTGCAGCCAGCACAGCCAGGCCCCTGAGGGGCACCTGTGGGGGCTCATGGCAGCACCAGCCTCCACTGATCTTCCCTGAGGAGCCAGAGTCAGTGTGCATCTGCTGAGATACAGATTTTTCAGCCTCTCCTCAGCAGGTCTGAGGATTCCCTGAGGCTTATGAGCCCATTGACCTAGGGCAGCCAGTGTCACCTTAGGCCTCCAGACCATAGGCTGGGAGGTCATCCAGGCTCTTGGAGGTCAACTCTCTCATAAGACATTTGATGGAGAAGTTTGAATGAAGAGCTTAGTGTTCTGGGAATGAGGAAGCTTGGTGGAGGGGAGGGGGGTTTCTGTAACCAGGTCACCACACTGAGCCCTGCTGGGTGCCAGAGGCTGCACAGCAATCAAGCCAAGGCTCGGTGCTCCAGAGTCTGCAGCCACCAGAGGAACCTTGATGGAAGCCCATCCCTCGGGGTGGCTCTCCCACCCCTTGAGCTAGGTTTCTACATCTTGCATGGCAAGTGCACCAAGCACGACAAGACTTCCTAGACCAGCTTCCCTCTGCGCTTCAGGAACCAGTAGGTACTGTGAGGACTGAGGATGCCAGGACCTCCGTCGGGTTCTAGCCCAGCTCTGAGAACATGCATTTGAAGCAAATGCCCCCATCGACCTGACCTCCAGGGTCTCTCACAGACATGCTGAACACAAGCGAGGGCCCTGTGATCCACTGAAATGATGGGTCGGTACAAGGAGGTCACTGCCATGCCATCCATGGTAGTGCTTACAGGGAGGAACTGGAGAGTAAACATCCGTTGCCTGGCTGGGCAGAGCGTGTGCAGCTGCAGTCTCGTCCACTCGGGAGGTTGAGGCAGGAGGGTGACGTGAGCCCAGGAGTCAGCAAGGCTGGGCCACAGAGCAAGACTCCGTCTCAAAAACAAATACATATGCATCACTTGGTGAGCGCATAGGACACATCCACAGCATAGCAGGTCAGGGCCTCTGAAAGGCAGCATCAGAGTGCAGTTGGCAGGTGCTCCGGAGGCGCACCCAGGACACGTGCCATCGTAGTTCAGGCTGCAGACAATCCATGACTGGGCAGGTCCACAAACAACAAAGATCCTCACAGCTCAAGAGGCTGCAGTCCAAGCCCGAGGGGTGGGGGGGTGCGCTTCCTGGTTGACACAGTGCCCTCCAACAGTGTCCTCATGAGGCAGGGGGTGAGAGAGCTCCCTGGGCCTCTGGTAGGTACCCCAATCCCATTCATAATGCCCACTTCCTAGCACCACCATCCTGAGGGTTAGGATACCCGTCGGAATTTTAGGGGTTCACTGCATTGTGCTGAATGCGATGACAGAAGGGTCAACAAACTGGTTGTGACTCACTCACACAAGGCACCTGCGGTGGCCAGTCAGAGTGGTGGAGCCTGGGCTGGGGCAGGGCAGGGGTCAGCCTTTGGTGAGGCAGCTTCAGTTAGGAAGGTGTGTCCTGGAGAGGGATGGCGATGACAGCTGCTCCTCAAGGGGATGAGTGCATGCTCAGTCAGGGAAATGATGCCCCAGGGGCACCCTTGTGGCCAGGTGGGGACAGCAGGGCATCCTCCCTGGAGGCTGTGCACAAGTGTGTGGCGCCCACTCAGGCCAGACTCCACACCTAAGCATGTGTGCATGTGTGGGCACAGAAAAAACTCAAGGAGGCTGCAAACCCAACTGTTTGCAGCAGCCAGCACGTCACCTGGGCATGGCATGGTGATGGCTTGCCTTATGGACTTCTATTTTGTTTGAATGCTTTCATTTACAATGAAGAAAATTAAGAAAACGAACTAATTTATAGAATATTCACCCTCTAGAGATGATTAAAAGGCAGGACTAATTTGAAGTAGTCACTTTAATCATGATTTCTTTCAAAAGCATCGACAGCGACATCTCCCTTTGAGCAGCCGCGTCCAGCAGCTGCAAGCACAGGACGGAAGGGGCCTGCCTCCACCCCAACACAGCACAGCGACGGCGACGGCCGGGCAAGCACCTCAGCTCCTGAGGTGAAGGAAGAGGCTGAATGTGCTGAAGGTTCCTCAGCAGGACTTTGACTTAGAAAATGTGCTCCGGTTAGAACACAGGTGACTGATTCTGTCAATGGCTGGGTGAAGGTGGCTGGCTGAGTACGAAGGCTTAAGCGGTGACCACGGTCCCATAGCCATCAGTGAGAACTGCATGTGGCCTGTGCTACCTTTCCAAGGAGGGTTATCTATTTGCTTCTAAGCTGACAGCCTGCAGTTTCCTCTCCATGGAGGCTGAGACCCAGGCTGCTGGTTCTCAGTGGTCTTTGAAGTTGGCCTTCCTCTTCTCCACAAATGCAGCCATGCCTTCTCTACGGTCATCCTGCAAGAAAGGGAGGTCAGCAGAGGTGATGCATGCATCTGCCCTTAAATCCCGCTGCCACCTGTGGGGTCTCCGGGCTGCTCTTGCTGCTCTCCCTGTCTGCTACCCATACTCATGGGGCAGGGAAGGTGATTCTACAGCAGGTCCACCTGCAGCCTGGGAAGGATGGAATTCCTGGCCAACAGGCTTCAGACGAGGGAGGAGGTGTACACCCCAGACACCAGTCTCTTGGGAACTACCCATGTGAGCGTGGGGTAGTCACACCTCAGAGAGCCTCAGAGGTGACCTCTAGACACCTTGGCCAGGGGCAGCGTCTGTGTCAGCAGCATGCTCTGGGGCACAGAGCAGGACCATGGTGGAGCCCTGCACCAGCCCCCTCCTTTAATGTGTACACACACATGCAAAGACCTTCACCTTCTCCTTAGGAGCCAAAATCATTTTAAAGCGTTCAGAAGACTCCTTGGTATGACTTTCTGATAATTAAAAAGGTGAATTACAATGGAAATTAGAAGATCATTTCCTTTAAGTTACTGGCAAAAATCCTAGAAATACTGCTCAAAAGTGTAGAATTAGGGGTTGGGGATATAGCTCAGTTGGTAGAGTGCTTGCCTTGTAAGCACAAGGCCCTGAGTTCAATCCCCAGCACTGCCAAAAAAAAAAAAAAAAAAA
>JAJEJO010044768.1:0-13755 GCA_020662805.1 Glaucomys volans
ATAGGTGGGCTGTGTGAGCAGGGTATTTGGCAAGCTGGAGAACAGAGGGGTCCCATGGAAATCAGCAAGGAGAGAATCTCTGAACCTCAGGTGGCAACAAGCAAGGAGGGGATGGCCATGCAAGACTGTGATCTTGGACTTGGAGCCCAGAGCACCCCAAGCACAAGCAATGTCCACCTGTCTTCTCTGCAAGAAACTGCTAGGCCCTGAAGGGAGATGTTGACAAGTCACAAAGTACCCAAGTCCTGGCATCTCTTGGTGGCTCTATGTGGAGGAAGAGAGAAGGAGCATGGGGTTTGAAAGCCCTCCCCATCCAGTCTGTGCTGGAGCAGGAAGCCTGCCCAGTGGTGAGCTACCTCACCTTGTCAGACACCCTCAGGTTCTTGTCCCAGGCCAGGAATCTTTTGACAACAGTATCCTCTGTGAACAGAACACTGCTGTTAGTTTGGGAATCAACCAGCTTCAGTGAGAGAGAGAGAGAGAGAGAGCAGAGAGGAGAACAAGACCTCCCTTGGAGAAGGTGTGGGAATGGTGCCCAGCAGAATTGGATAGGAAGAGGAGAGGAATATTGCTTGGGCAATCTGCTTTGACCAGAGACTCCCCAGAAAAGCTACTGAGTGAGGGTTTGGGTAGCAACTAGATATCTGTATGAGGAAAAACTTCGATTACACTGTGAGGGCCGATCAGACCCAGGAATGCACCACCTCAGAATCAGAGAGTTACTAGGTCATTATCTGATTTGACAGTCACATCAGCATGAACATGGCCCCATTGCCCAACCCCAGGGAGTAGGACATCCATTAGAGCCAGAGTGCCTGCAGTCAGAGAAGACCTGGAATCAAGCTGTGTGATCCCAAGCGGGAACCTTTTTTAAATCTAATGTAAGCATCCATCATCTACGAGTCTCTGAGGGGAGATGGGTCGTAAGTCCTGCAGGAAGGGGGAGCTCAGGGATAGCAGGGCACTTGGGAAAAGTGCAGTGGCTATAAGGTTCACCTTTTTGTATACAGAGGATTAGAGGGTACTACCTGGGGTGTCTCCCTACCTAAGAGTGTCTTAAAAATGTCATGATGTTCTGGCCGCACCACATCCATTCGCCGTTTTTTGACTTTCATTTTGAGGCCACACAGTGATTCGACATCCCAGGGGTGGTTTAGATCACCATCCAGCTCCTCCAGCTCCTCAAGCTCCTCAAGCTCTTCCTCAGATTCACTGGAAGACTCCCTCTCTCTCTTTTGGCCAGTGGTCTGAGGCCTGAGGCCAGAATCTGCCCTGGGTACTAAATCAAAAATCCCTGGAACATCGTCCTCCTCATCCGACGATTCCGAGGTCCACTCTCCTCTATTCCTGGGTCCCGGACATGGGAGGATGACTTGTACCCATGGGACTGAGTAAAGAAAGCTGAGTAAAGCTCCAGTATTTGGACTTTAGCCTCTCATCATCTGATCCCAGTCCCCGTCCCACTCGCCAGACCTTCAGATCTTGCCATCTTCTGAGCTATTGTTCTCTTTCCCCTTTGCTCAAAACCCTCTGCCCCCTAATTCTCCTTACCATTGTCCTATCTCGCTGTTCCTCAGAACTCTTGCTCATTACAGACACTTTCTCCCATGAGAGGAGTGATGCTTTTGACATCCCCTCTACCCCCCTTACTATGCTTGGAGCTCCTCTTCTCGCCCAGTTCCTTTCTCTGCAGATTTTCCATCTATGTGGACTTCCTTGTCCCAGGGCCTATTCTCTCTGTCCAAACTAGGTTCCCTGTGTCCACCTGTTCTTGCTTCTCTACCCCTTCCTCCTTACCAGTCATCATGTCACCTGGGTTCTGGCTCTAGCTCCCTCACCTGATGAACCCGCGACCTCCTCATCCACCACCACCTGCAGCTGCTGTGAGGTGCTTGGCTGGGAAGGCGGTTGCCCAGACTGGGAGATTTCGTGATCCAACATAACTTCTCCAATACACTCTTCCCTTCTTCAAAACTTATTTTCTTCTTAGAGGAAAGCCTTCTTCAAGAATTTGTTTGAATAGGAGTCTGTTGGCTCTTTTCCAAACATGGGAGATATTAGGTGAAGAGCAGCCCTGAGGACAAACTGTTGCCCACTGCACTGCCAGTGGCCCAGAGTCTGGCCTTTCCAATCAGGAGGGAGAGAAGCCTGTGATGTCATCACCCATTCCAACCTGGCAACCAGTTTGAAGGAAAACACATATAACTGCCAGACTGGTGTTTGCACTAGCCCCAGAGTTCTAGAGGTGATGGTCTCTCCTGCTTCTGATCCGAAATCTGTCCACCATGCCAAACTGTCCAACAGGTCTCTGACTTCCTCTTTCACTTCTCTCCACAACGTGGATTCTTGTTTCCATTCTCAACATAATATGCCCTATTTTGGACAGTCCCATTTCAGAGCTCAGTGTGGTGGGAGAAGAAGGAGAATGACATGGAAGATCAGGGAGAGCAGAAGTGACATGAGCTCCCATGGGGAAGCTACCTATGTCCAAAACAACCCACATATGCTGAATTATCTGTTGAAAACTTCAATGGAAACACTCAATTTATTAAGTCATTGTGCTAAGTGCCACTGGCCTTCACTGTTTTCAGAAATCTGTCCAGAGGACACACACTCTGCAGTTAAGCATCTTGGTCTCAAATCAAAGAAAATTCTGTGTGTGCTCACACTCTTCACAGTGTCTGTCTACACTTTCTGGAAGTCTGTGGATCACCTCATTTCCAATCACTGTCTTCAGCTTACATGGCATATTTGGGAGCACAGTTATTACTCTTGACCCGGATATTTCATTGTTACCCATGTACCCTATGGACAATCTCATATGTAGGAACAGAATCAAATGGAAACATTTCCCTTTGGAGCAAGAATATAGTATTTGCCAAGAAGATGGGAAATCATGGGAAGTGACTCAGCAGTCAGTGGACCTGGGCAGCTGCGTCCAAACCTCTTCGCGCAGCCTTCTGTTATAGCGCTGGGCATTCAGTCAATGTTTTTTCTCTCTGTCCACAAAATGTGGTTCAATATACAGAAAGCTTACCATTTTACCCACTGTAATATGTAAAGGTGACTGGTGTCAGTTATATGTCATGTATCACTTACTAATGCAGGTAATGTCCTGTAAATGTGTTACAGGATGATCTTTAACAGGGCAGTCTTGCCACATGGTGCACTGCCTTCTGCTAAAATACCTGGAGGGATGGGTCAGAGACATTATTACCTTGTCCTGTTTAGTGCTGTCGCTCATTGTTCTGCAGTGAGTTACAAACCGGAGTTACTAGGCCACAGGACTTCTCCTTTGGATTTTTATCATCCTGACCATGAACATCATTGCCTCTCCATTCAGTTCCTTCGCTCTTGGTTCAGATTCAATGTGTGTTGATCCTGTTAATCCACAGGTGTACAAAGTCTCTTATTAGTAGTTTAGCAGATGTATAGTTGGCTGGTTGACTGGTTGCATATTTCTGAGTCCTGATGGTTCATAGTATATTTGCTTATGGCTTGAAATGCATTTAAATGGAATAGAGCAGGCATAGAATAAGAACAATGATAGAAGCATAAAAAGTGGGGAAAAAAGAAAGCCATACTCCTTGGTTGACTTAGTAGGTCTTTTATTGATGAAAATGATATTCCACAGTCAGCATTACTTGTTTTGGAAAATGTTAACTCCCTTTACTTCTTTGTATCATGTTTTACAATCAGCTCCTTGGATTCCATTTCTGACCCTCCCTGTTCCTGGACAGGTGGATTGGCATTCTGACTTTGCATGTCATGCACAGAGAGAAGCTAGAGTGTGCAGGTGGAGTCCTGCTCAGCAGTTACTTGATCATCCTCAGGGTCCTCCTGGCAATTGTTTACCGGTACTGTGCGGGTCATGGTGTGTGTCAGCATGAAAGTTTAGAGTGGCCTTTTCTATTTGACACCTATTCCTTTGTATTTTAATAGCCTTATTGAGATGTAATTTGAATTCCATATGATCCATCGATTTCAAGTGTACAATTCAGGGGTTTTCAGTGTATGTCAGAATTGTGCAACTATCACCACAATCGACTTCAGAACATTTCATCACCTCCAAATAGCATCCTTTCTGTACCCATTAGCAGTCTCTCCTCATTTCCCCCCAGTTCACCCAGCCCTAGACATCCACACATCTGCATTCTGTCTCCATAGACTTGCCTATTCTGGGCATCATAGAAGTATTATTATCTACTATGTGGCCTTTTGGCCTGGCTTCTTAGCACAGTGTTTTCAAGGTTCATCCATGTTATACATGCTCAGTACTTCATTCCTTCTTATGGCTGAATAAGGTTACATGATGGGATAGACACTGTTTGACTCACTCATCAGTTGGTGAACATTTGGGTTTCCATTTCGGGGCTACTACATATAACGCTGCTTTGAACAATTGCATACAGGCTTTTGCATAGAGGAGTGTTTTCATTTCTCTCAGCTATGCATCTGGGAGTGGAGTTGCTGGGTCATGTGGTAACTCCACATTTAACCTTTGAATGAACTGCCAGACGTCTGATCAGCTACTCCTTTTACTCTCCCACCAGCAGTGTAGAAGGTTCTAGTCTCTCATCCTCACCAACACCTTATTCTCAGACTTTCTGCTTATGGCCATCCTAGTGAGCAGGAAGTGGTATCTCATGGTTTTGATTTGCATTTCTTTGATGACTAATGGTGTTGACCATCCTTTCATGTGCTTATTGGCCATTTTTATCAGTTTCAGAGAATTGTCTGCTTCTATAAAGCTTTAAACAGTATTTTAATGAGTCAGAATTATACCGATTCTTTGCTTCCCCCTTTATTTTCTTTTTGGTTCTGGGGATTGAACCCAGGGCCTCGTGCATGTTCAGCACAGTCTACCAATGAACCCTTGCCATCTATTCTCAATGAAATTCTTTCCTACATAGTGCAGATTTCTGCAATCATTTCTTTGAAAATAGATCGGCAAATGTTGGTGGCATCCCCTCTTTGATTGCTGTGGTTCACGGTGAGCTCAGCATTCCATGACTATTAACGATGCATAGGAAATTTTGAAAATAGACCAGGCGGAAGGGCTGTATGACATGTCATCCTCTACAGTGTTTGTGGATTTTATGTCTGAGTCAGGATATAGGCAGATGCTTATCAAGTGTGGGTGTCCAACTGGAAGGGTAGTGAGACAGTGGTTGATAGAGTGCAGGTCCTGATCGTTTGGGTTGATGGGCTGAAACCAAGGACCACAACATCACACCCCTGGTCAGAGCCCAGGAGTCCTCTGCATGTCACGTTGGTGTCGTGGGTTGCCTGTCCCACTGCCTCCTCCAAAGAGACTGACTTTTTTTAGTCCATCCCTACCCCTCACACACCAAGGATATCAAAGAAGCCAGCTCAAAATGATCCTCACATCTGGGTGATTGGTTTGGAGGTGGATGTGGGTACCAGTGTGAGCCACTGAAAGTCTACAGCTTGTGCTGGAAGATTCTGGGGAAGTGCTTCCTTGCTACTGTAAGAGAGATCAGGATGGCTGTCCAGTGTGCTGATGGTTCTCTACTCACACACAGAGGAGGCAATGCTGTGAGAATCCTGAGGCCCATTCACCACTCACATCCAGACCCTGTACCAGTCCTTCCTACCTTTAAACAAGATGGAGTTAGATTTTCTGTTACTTGTGGCTAGCTGTATCCCAACTGAACTAAAACAATACTGTATAAGCACATGTCAGTTTACAGTTTGTTACAAATAATTAGTATTGAATGCTTTACTAACAAAATGATGTAAATTTCCTTGTATTCCATACATATCAAACTGAAAAGCTTCCTCTCAGCAAAGGAAACAATGAAGAACATGAAGAGAGAGCCTAGAGAAAGGGAGAAAATCTGCACTGCACCTCTGATGAAGCGTTAATCTCCAGTATGTATGAAAACTGAAAAAACTTAGCACCAACAAAACAAATAATCTAATAATTAAATGGGCAAAGGAACATCTGTGAAGCGAGTAGACACTTCATGGAAGACACATGATTAGTCCTCAATCACATGAAGAAAGTCCTCATCTCTAGCAATTACAGAAATGCAAATTAAAACTACACTAGATTTCAACATACTGCAGTCAGAATGGCAATTATCAAGAGCACAAGTAGCAATGTTGGCAAGGATGTGGAGAAAAAGGTACACTCACACATTGCTGGTGGGACTGCAAATTGGTGCAACCACTCTGGAAAGAAGTATGGACAGTCCTCAGATGACTTGGAATGCAACCACCATTTGATAACCCCCAGTTATCCCTTTCCTCAGCATATACACAAAGGCCTTGAAATCGGCATACTATAGTGAGGCAGCCACATCAATGTTTATAGCAGCTCACTTGACAATAGCTAAGCTATGGAACCAACCTAGATGCCCATAGACAGATAATTGGAGAAGGACAAATGTGGTGTATATACAAAATGGAATATTACTCAAACATAAAGAAGAATGAAAATATGTCATTTGCTGGTAAATGGGTGAAATGGAGACTATCATGCTAAGTGATAAGCTAAGCCAATTCCCAAAAACCAAAGGCTCTCTCTAATATGTGGATTCTAGCACACAATAAGATGGGGGAGTAGAAGTTATTGAATTAGATAAAGGGGGATGAAAGAAAGGGGGATGATGGGGGTGAAAATAGAAAAGTAAGCAGAATATATCGAACAGAACTTTCCTGTGTTGGGATCCATGACCAGTGGAACTGGGCATCATCCCCAAACACAAGAATGGGAAGTTATACTCCATGTATGTATAATGTGTCAAAATGCATTCTACTGTTATGTTTATGTGAAAAGAACAGCAACAATATATCATGAAAAATGTAAGAAGCAAACAAACAAACAAACAAAAAAACAGGAAAATGTATGTTTAACACCAGAACCAAAGAAGGAGTCTCCTTAGCATGTAAGGACGTCTAGAGTGACTAGGAAGGAAACCCACAGGCAGTAGAAACACAGGCAGACAACATAAGCAGTAAGAAAGCCAATGACTTTCAGATATAGAAAATGCTCAGCCTCAATCACAAAACAAAATCTCTTAATACGTTGCCTTGATGAGGCTGGGTAGAAATGGGCAGCTCTTTTATTCAGTGGCAGGGATGGAACCCAGGGCCTCAGGGTGCCAGGAGAGCACTCTGCCATGAGCCACGTCCCCAGCCCTTAGGCAGCTCATTATGTTGGTGAGAAATTAAATGAATTGAATCCCTTGGGATTGCATGTACCTGTTTTTTCCTACAAATTTGACTTGTGCAAAGGAGCCCTTTTCAGGATCTTCATTAGGGTGCTGTTCCTAGAAATCAAACATCAGAGAACACTGCATGTCCAAAGGTCTGTGCTTAGGGGAACTGCACTTCATGCATGTCAGGGTCCACTGTGCACCTTTACCTGAGGAAGTGATTCCTGAATATGGATTTGTGGCAGGCCCATCCTCCTGGGCCTCTGGTAGTGCCCAGGCCAGAGAGAACTGGCCCAGAACCATTGCCTGACCACTGCCTTTAGGCTGCTGGCACTGAAGCAGGTTGCACAGTGGTGGGGACAAAAGACAGAGAAAACATGCTGTGAATAGTAAAGGGTGATTTCCTGTGTGCTAAGTTGCAGGACGTTGTATGTCCTTTGCTGATGTTTTCCCCAGAATATAATACGTGTTGTTTACGTACAGACTCTCCCTGGAAGGAGACACGGCTACTGGTTTACTTCTAGCAAAAGGAACTGAGGATTAGGGGTTCAGTCGAGGGAGGAAGTCCTACAGTTTAATATATTATGATCATTAACCTCAGAGTTGTTGTGTGGTACTTTAGGTGGAACCCCAGGCATTTTTCATGCTAGGCAAGTGAGCTCCACCTCAGCCTTAAAATTGGGTTTTTACCTTCTTTTTACTGACCCATTTGTACTTTTTAACTTTTACTTGCATGACCTGTACTGAATCAGTGAGTTCATTTTCTACAAATTTTAAACTCTAGACTACTTTTTAAATAATAAGCACATGGTAAATCTCATTGTTGGTACTTGTATACCTTCCATTGCCCATTTGTTTCATGAGTCACGTCTCAATAATTTTAATTTTTCATTTGAGCATAAAGACCATGTAATTAGCTGTGCACTGATATTCATCTGTAAACAAAGTGTCACAAGTTGTAGAGTAAACATTTGAACAAATATAAATGTGTCATTTGTATTCAAAAGACTGGTGCTCTTTTTATTGGTTATCAATTTATATGCACAAGTGTGTGTTGAGAACACTCTTGATGTTATCGTAGTCATTTTTATTATTTTGTGTGCTTGTGTGTGTGCCTGTGTGTGTGCTCTCAGGATTGAACCCAGGGGCGCTCTACCCCTGAGTCATCTGCCCAACCCTTTTTATTTTTCATGTTGAGATAGGTGTCTGTAAGTTGCTGAGGCTGACCTTGAACCTGCATTCCTTCTGCCTCAGCCTCTGAAGTCGCTGGGATTACAGGCATGTGCCACTCTGCCTGGCGCTTTTTTGATTTGAGAACCTCCCAGAAATCCTGTAGTTGTCACTGTGTGTGAGGTTTAATAGGGAACAGTCCATTCTCATTGCTAGCACATTTTCACAAATAGCCCTTGGCAAACAAGGGCTGCTGTTTGTCATGTTTGCTTTGATGATGAGTCGTGTCCTTCTCTTCTACTTTTGAGCCTCAGGAGCTCTTGCTTATGTCCAGCCATGGAAGATGAGAGAGGGGAAAGCTCACAGAACTCCCAGGGTGAAGGGAGTGGACCAGCTGAGAAAGTGAGAGGGGCTGGAGGCCTCAGAAACATGAGAAGGAAGCAAATCAAGGAAGTCACTTTGGAAATACATTGTGATGACAAAAGGACTGTCACTCTCAGAGAGGGGACATTAGAAGCAAGTAGGACAAGAATATGGCATCCAGACTTCTGGAACCAAAGAACATACAGCGCTGCATGTGGAGGTTGAGCAGAACTAAGGGGGTGACAGCAGTGCTACTGTCCTTGCAGGTCAGAGGAGCAGTTGGAAGGAGAAGGGCCAGTAGATTTCAAAACTGTTAAGAACGATTAAATGCAGAGCAGTAGGAGGGCAAAGGAGTCAGGGTTTGGTGTGATAGTAACATATGCAGAGTGGATCAGATGAGAAAATTGAACAACAGCACAGAATTAGGCAACAACAATTGTGTATGAGGACAAAATGATGCTATAGGGCGTCAGCAAGCAAGTAGGATCCCAGGCACAAGCACAGCTGTGGCTCTAACCAAGGGGCCTTTACTGAGGGAAGTGGGGGAAGGGGTTCTGGGATAGTTTAAGAGGAAGGAAGAAAACAAGTGAAAGCAGCTTTATGATGACAAAAGGTTCAGAGATCTAGAAAGATGCAATGGGAGTGGCACAAGAGAGTCCAGCAGGCCACCCAAGGACACCTGTCACCTCAGCTAACCCCATACCCTCAGTTTCTCTCCCATGATTACTCAGATTCTTTATTCTCATGTATCCTTTGCGTAAAGTAATCATGCACCACACCAACTGAAAAGCTGAAAAAATAAAATAGGGTAGTAATGCCCAAAGGGTGAAGGTGGTAATGAACAAGAGAGAACTTTCCAGTCATCCCAACCTGCCAAGCGCTGTATAAATGTTCAAATCAGGAAATATTTTTGTGTTGTTTTCAAAATCAACTTGTCACCTTTAATATGAATAATCAAAGTGTTCATTTTATGTGAGTGTTTTGATCATTTGGGGTGAATTTGATGGACCATTTCATTATCACAAACTAATGACAGAGATATTGCTGTGACATTTTCCATAAGGACCAACCTGTCCCCTTCCTCTAGGAATCGAACAATCTCCTGTACTTCAGACAGTCTTTCCCAAAGTTTCCTAAAATGAGAATTACCAGACTGTGGAATTTTCAGTCAGCAAAAAAGCATGGTAGGATTTTTTTGCTTTTTATTTCAAAGTACAGATTCAAAGAAACTTATGAAGAGGGTACACAGAGGTCCAGTGTACCACTCATCCAATATCCCCCAAGCTGACACACCACAAGAATCTAGGAGAGTATTTACATTAGGAAACTGTCGTCTATGCCAGGAGTCTGTAGGTCTTTACCACTGTACCACATGTCTGGATTTTTGGAACCATCACTGACTCCAGACGCAATCAGGGAAAAGGCCAGGTGAAGGAAATGCATTGTAGACATTCCCTTAAAGACTCCATTTAACTAAGGAGTAACTGGGCTGGAAGATGGAAGGGCTGTGGGTAACCACTGCTCACAGCCTGTCTCCTCTGTGCCATTAGTTGAGGCTGTGAAGGGCCTGGAAAGGACCAACATGGAAGGAGCTTAAGGATGTATTTATAAGCGATGTTGGTTGAGTGAGTTGAGCAACTGAAGAGGTAAAAGTTCCATGAAGGGAGAAGTCATTGAAGATGGGCACCGTGCAGTGCAATTCTGCTGCTGATCAACTGCATGGAGGTCACATGCTACAGCTTTAGGCCACAGGCCTCCTCTGCACTGCCCTATTTTCAGAAACCAGCTGTAAGCTACAGGTTTCACATGGTCCCTAACGTGGGGCGCAAAGTCTCGTGGGAAAGAGTCCCACTGCTTGCCTCCAGACCTGCTGTGGGCCCTGGATCACAGATTTCCTGTGAGCTCTGCATGTGAACGTCAGGTGCAGCGAGGAACTTGGTCTTGAGGTGGGAATAAAGGTCCACTTAGGAAGGCCCAGAAGGACAGATTTCCTGTGGGACCAGTGTGTCAGAGGTCCATGCCTGCCCGCCTATTACCCAGGACAGGGCCTTCTCGAGAGGGCTTTACAGGTCAGGGTCTTCAGTGGATTTGTTTTGTTTTGTTTTTGGTCAGTGCTGGGAATTCAACCTAGGGCCTTATGCTTGTGAGGCAAGCACTGTACCAGCTGAGCTGTATCCCCAACCCCTGACAGGGTCTTTTAAAGGGCACCTCACACACAGTGACCAGGAAGACAGACCAGTCTAGAGACCTGAGGCTGCCTGGTGCTGCCTTCATACTGTGTACTTGACATAATGATGTCCCCGTCCCTGTCCACACCTTTCCCTTGTCTTCTTTCTTGGACACACAACTGTTTCCCACACTCTGTATTAAGGACCCAGAGGACAGGACCCGAGCCTGGTGTATTGCGCTACTCATCCCACTCCTACCAAATGCTTAGTGAAATTCCAGTAAAAACTCAGGATGCTGAAACCAAGGTGCGCTTTCCTGCTTGGTCCTCTGAAGATTTTGCATTCTGAGGACATGACAGCTTATGTAACTGTCCTTCCTAGCCCTCTAGCCATGTGCCTCTTCTTTTAGCTTATCCCAATTTGTGTCCTTTTTGACATGAAATAACAGTCATCATAGGATTTATGTTCTCCAAACCTCAGAGATGTTATGGAGAATGACACAATAGGATCATGGGAATCCCTGAATTTGCAACCAGTGGTGACAAGTGCAAGTGGCCTGGGAAACCCCAGGGTTACCGCTGATTTCTGAAAACAGGCAGTGCAGAGGGACCTATGGTCCCGTCCTGTACCATGTGACCTCCGTCCAGTTGATCAGCATCAGAAGTGCATTAGACAGTGCCCATCTTCAATGACTTCTTTGTGCACGGAACTTTTACCTCTTCAGTTACTCCACTCACCCAACCACTGTCTTTCTATTTTGACACATCCACCCAACCTTAAGCTCCTTCCAAATTGGTCCTTTCCTGGCCCTTAGCCTCATTTCCACTTGTCTCTCTAATCACATATTACATCTCATCACCTGCTCTGTTGCCACCTCTCTTAGTGTTGTTTGACTTCTTACTGATACTTCTCTTCACCTGCTCCTCTCCACAGCTGCTCCCATATGCTCTACTGCTCCCTTCTCCCAAGGTGCTTGTCTGCAGTCACTCAGTGCTCATACTGTTAGCTCTTTCCTCTCTGTGCCTATTTGCCACTTTCAGCTCTTCCTGTCTTCTCACCCTCCTCTCAACCTTCTCTAGTATCTTCATTTCCCTTCAGAGTTTCTATTTCAACAACCCCATTTTGGAATTCCTTCTTTTATGCAAAACTGAAAACAGAGGTTATGCAAAAGACTCCCTTTGTGATTCAGGTAGCAAAGTCTGTCATTCCAGGTGTGTCCCCATCCTTGGACCATTAGCAGGACAACATCTTCTGTTGAGACACCTGCACTTGATTTTAGATTGACATTGTTATACAGCTAATGTTAAATTTCTTTCACTCTTCCCTGTGTTGTCTCTCTCAATACCCTCCCTGTGTTTCCTCCTTCCAGTCTCTAGTTGAGTTCTACAGCCTTTTCTGTTGTTTCCCCTGCATGAAAAATAATTGAGATGTTTTTCCCCCACAGGTAAGAAACTTGGTCAATCAGCAACAATCCCGTTAATCAGCAGCATGATTTGACAGCAAACAAGCAATCGGAATGATATGAGCATATGCATCAAGGTTAGAAGATTTTTAACTTTATTCACTTCCCCACAAATACTCTGTGCTGTGCTCCTCCAATGCACACAGCACGGGGGCTCCCTTACAGGACAGACCTTACAATGACAGAAAAACATTTCAAGGCAAGTTAAATAACAGCACCTCAATATTCACAATAGTGATTGAACATCAATTGAAATTTTTTATTGATAACACTATGATAATACGGCACTATAAAAGTAATGAGTAAAATAGATAAAATGTTAAAAACCTTAGAGAAAATATTTATGTCCACAAACCTGTTAGAACAATCATCAAAAAACTAATAAGAACTATCAATTTTTCAAATAACATCTATCTTAAACCTATTTAATATCAATATAGTTCAAAATAACTAATATCTATTTTTATCTACTAAAACTATGACAGTCCTATAGATAAATCATCTCCATGCTTGGTATCCTTAAGGGATGCGTGGTGCCAGTTGAATTAATAGGAGAAGGTGAAAAGCCAATTTACAGGGAGAGAAATATTCATGGCTAAAGGATGTTGACTTTAGATCGACAGCAACCTTTCATCACTGCTGACCTTTGGGCCCAGTTGCTCTGGGTTAAGGATTTCTAGCACATCCTGTGTGACAAACTGTTCTCTCTCAGGTCTGGCTGAGCAGCCTCATTCCACCCAGCACATCTCTAGGAGGTCATCTGTGAGGTTGTGGTTTGGGGGCTGTGAAGCTGACTGGGAGTTTCAGGCTGTTTCACCATCCACAGAGGGTGGCTGTGGTGGGAGATGCATAGGACTGGATGAAGGAGTTAGGTCCTTGGGAATCCTAAACAGACAAGAAATGACCGTGTCATCAGGCCAGGGATACAGAAGTTTGTAGGTCCCCTCAGGCCTCCATGTTTCCAGGACTTCTAGGGAATGAGGGTGCGATCTCGGCGCCACACCCAGAGGTCTGGGTCATAAGCTTGAATCTGGAAAGAAAAAGATCCCCCAAGAGGTCTGATGACTTGACAGGATATTGAGTGTTTTGAAATTATAGTTCATTTATTTCCCCATTCCTTAAAATTACTTCACTTCTACTCACCATGATTCAACAGTCTACAAATATCATACAACTAAAATATTGGAAGGCCTAATTCTACTAACTCAGTTCTATCTCTACAATGGAGGTGACATATCAAGGTGTAATTATTAGAATTATTTTGCCTGGTGACAAATGAAGTAGCTGTGTGTGGCTATCACAACATTATTTCACCTATTCCTAACATCCATGTTATATAAGATGTGGACATCATGTTTTCAGCTTTCTTTTACATAAAAATTGAGTATATTTTCCTATTCTATATCAG
>JAJEJO010044772.1:0-31034 GCA_020662805.1 Glaucomys volans
CCCTGACTTCAATTCTAAGTACCAATCAATTAATTAAATAAATAACATGAAATAAATCCAGGGAAGAACCTTCTGGAGGTGAGTTGGTGGCAGTGCTGCCAAACAAAGAGGATGCTGAGCCCACAGGTGGGTGCAGGACTCCAGTGGGCCAAGGAGGGCCCCAGGGAACTCTGGCAGTAGAGGCAGGGAGCCCAGGCCTTTGGTAGGCCTGGTGGATGAGGGCCCACTTTGGAAGCCTCATCAGAGACTGGCAATGCAAAGGGTTTCCCCAGCTGGAGGGCAGAGGCTGCCTGGAACCCTGGCTGCTAAAGAAGGTCCAGACAACCCAGTGACTCCAGAGGGTGGTCTTCTGCTAGGAATACCCCTGGACACCAGAGGGTCAGGGTAGAATGGAATTGGGGCAGGCAGAATGCCCAGGTGACCAAGGAGGTTTCATGGTTCAAGACCTGGATGTTGGTGAGGAAGCAGTCCTGGGAGCCAGATGGACAGGCACAGAAGAGCAGAGCTATCACTCAGGGCTAGAGGGAGTGCTGGAGAGGGATGAGGTGTGGGTAGACTCAGGACTCAGTAGACAAATGAGTCTCTAGGTGGAACCACAGAAAGATTTGTATGAAGCAAACAGAACTGTGGCCTTTCCTATTCTCTGTGTCCAGCAGAGAGCAGGAGGTGTGCATTCAGGACTGACCTACTGGCACGTTCTCTGTCCATCAGAAAGGCAATCTCCCCACTGCTCCTGGTGCTGGGCCCAAGGAAGGGAAGGAAAGGAAGGAAGGGAAGGAAGGCATGTGGTCTTTGGTGGCTGCTGGGGTCCCACAGGCAGCATGCTGTGGTTTGAGTGTGGTTGGCATGCCCAGCAGGGTCCACTGTGAGTGAAGGCTTGCAGTGCAGGGTGGCACTGTATGGAAGTGGGGCATTTTTGGAGCTTGGCCTAGTGGACAGTCCAGTGACCCCATGATGGGGGTGCTCTGGGACAAGGGGTGGTGCTCATGGAGGGTTGTAATAGAGACCAAAGTCTGTCTGCCCCACCTGGAGATGGGATGCTTGCTCCACACACCCTGCTGAGGTGATGCCCATGGGCAGATCACAAGGCCCTCACCAGAACTGGCCTGAGGCAGGTTCCATGGCTTAGACATGCCAAACCTGAGGGAAATCAGCTCTTCTCCATAGAGACAGCTGCCTTGGGCATTTCCTTGCAGAGATACAAGACCCACCAACAGGCAGTGACATTCCTGTTCTGTTCTGCAGGCCCATAGTCAAAGATCACAGCACTAGCAGCCTTGGTGTCTGGCCAGGGCCCCTTCTGGGTCCTGGACATCCCCTCTGGCTGTGTTCCACATGGCAGAGCCCGTGCTCCTTGGGCCTATCCCATGGGAGCACCAATTCCTCAGAGGGCTCTGCCTCCTGACCTAATCCCCCTCCATGCTCCTCAGAGGTGTGCATTAAACATGGGGGAGGGGTCACCAAACATTAAGTCCATGCAGTTCCTCCCAAAACACACATCCCTCTTGGACATGTCAAATGCATTCATTCCCCTCCAATAGCCTCCAAACTCCACTCTGACAGCTGGCTCTGGGAGGGATGGAACCAGGACACAGACACCTGCCACCAGCAACTGCAAGTGTTGAGGGGCCTCCCCACAACTGCCCCTGTGGGACTTAACAGGAAGAGTCCCATGGAAGGTCCTGGGTGGGGTCCTGGAGGATGTCATGGGTGGAAGCAGCCCTGTCAGGATTCCCAAGGACAACAGGACATCACTCAAGCTGGCAGAGCTGGGCAGAGTCCTGGGGAGTGGGCCTGTGGCCCTATAGGTAACCTCCAGCTAGGGCGCCTGATAACAGTAGCCCCATTGGCAGTGCATGTTAGGACAGAGACACATGATGGTGCAGATCCGAGATAGGAAAGCATTTCTGATCTACCAGTGTAGTTCTGGTACAGAGCTGCAGAGGTGCCCAGCAGTGGCACATGCTGAGGAAGCCCACCTCAGGGGACCTGCACATGCTGGGTGTTCCTCCTTTCTGGGGTCCAAGATCATGGCAGGGAGTTTTGTGTGGACAAGGTGACCAGGCCATCCCAGTCTGGAACTCATTGAGGTGGGGTCTGAAGTTGGGGGGCAGCCATGTGAGCCCCTGGAACCCTGCTTGTTAGATGGAGTTAAGCAGCTGCAGGGGGAGGAACCAAGAACACCTACAACCTACTGCAAGCAGGCTGAAGTTATCAGATGCAAATGAATAATACCTGTTGACCCTTAATTCCCTCTGATCCATATATTTCTGGGCAGGACCTTTGGCCTCTTCTGGCCCTATAAAACCCTGGGCAGCCAAAGCCACATGTGATTTTTCTCCAGCTCTCCACCCCGAATTTCATCTCAGAGAGTTGGGCCTTAGTTCCAGGAGCACAAACCCCAATAAAGTTTGGTTTGGCTACTTTTGTCTAACTCTGGCTTGGCCACCTTTTGGTGAGCTTACATATGGTGCTGACACCCAGGAGGGTTTTTTGATCTTCCCCACCCAGTTGGCATGTTTCCTCAGCATAGAAATGCCACCTGTAGGTTGGGACAGGGGCTTGAAAGAGATTAATGAATAGTAGCAGTAATAAGGTGTTGGCAAGAAAGTTTGAGATTGGTGGGCCCCAGAGTGGTGGAAGTCCAGGACTGAGTATCCCAGAAGGGCAATCTTTTAAGGCAGGAGACCTCTGAGTAAATAACTGGTCCATGACAAGTTTAAGTCCTCCCCGGTGGGTATAGGAAATAGGAAACTGAAGACATGAAGGAAACTTAGTGTGAGGTTTCAGTTGGATGCCTCGAAACCAGGCATCCAACTGTAGGGTGGCTCCTAAGAGCTGGAGAACATCTGTGTCTAGGAGGAGGACTGAACAGGAGGGAATAACCAGGAAAGAGCACATAAAAGGATGTCACTCCAGGACACAGGCTAACTCAGCTGCTCTGATTAGGAAGAAATGTTTCCCATCAATTCCCATAACTGAAACCTGGGAAGGAAACAAAGGTCCTGAGTGGGCAGGCAAAACACAATGGGTAGCCCCTGTGTCCACAAGGAAAGTTATGGACTTACCTTCTCTCTGGAACATTTCCCTGGGCTTGGTGAGGGTGTTGGGGCTCCTCAAGTCCAGGCTCCTTCAGTCTTCCACAATCCCAACAAATCAGGGGAAGGGACAACCTGGGTGGTCACACCCCTGCATAGAGACACTAGATAGTGGCTGGCCATAGGGCAGTCACTCTTCCAATGCCCTGCCTGTTTGAAGGTGGGACATGGCTTGGTTGTGGGCCATGGGTTTGGGCATTGATGAGCCCAGTGACCTTTGCATCTGCACTTGAAGAAAGCCCCTGGTGAAGAGGATTGCTGGTTGCCCTTTGAAGTTCTTGCTGGAGCCACAGGCTGCAGGGCAGCTACCAAGGCTTAGAATTGGAATGTTGCCATTTTCTGTAAATGAGCCTGACTGACCAATTCAGCCAATTCCTCTTGGGCATTATACACTTTAAAGGTCATTTCCATCATAATTCAGAGAGGGGTTTGTGGGGCCTCCTCAGCTCATTTGAGCTTTTTTCTTTAATCAGGAGCCAATTAAGAAATTAAATTAGTTGCTCTCACTATATCCAAAGAGGGAGATTTAGGGCTCAGTTTAGTATGTATAGTAAGGGTCTCCATAAGGTGGATAAGGAATAAAGCTGGATTCTCATTTCCCTCAGTTTATCAAAGTTTGCCACCTTACTGGAGCCTGCCTGCATGCCAGTTATGAGGTATTGAACCAAATGAGTGCAATAATGGCCTTCCTGGCCTTCTTGATTGTCCCAGTTTGGTTTGATTATTGGGGCTTGGGGGAGGAGGAGGAGGAGCAGGAGGAAGTCAGGTGTGAGAAAGGAGGCAGAAAATGAGAGGGTGGGAGTAAAAACATTTCCAGTGGGTCTGAAAATGTGGAAAAAGGAGAACAATGGGGGTTGGGTTTGGGACTATCCCAGGCAAGAAGGGTTTGGGTAGGGGGGTAGGTAGAAAAAAAAGGGGGGTGAGGCACAAACTCCAACAAAATCTTATGAGGCACCCCTAACCACTTGTCTGTTTATCGATAAGAACTCCATCTGGTGGCCCTTTTGAGTCATTACGGTAGAGGCAGCCCAAAGGAGTTTTTTGGGGTCTAGGGAGATCCTGGTCTTTCAGTATTCCCTGGGGGATGAACAGGAGTAGAGAGAGGCATTTCAGTCTCAAGTCGTGAACACTCGAGGTACAGTGGAATGGAATGGAAAGGAACAGAATCGGAATGGAATTGGGACGGAACAGACAGGGTGTCTAGTGCATGGACAGAATCACTGTAACAGAGGGGGCAACTTAAAATCCAAAGGAAAAAAGGGGATCTACCTTATGTCTGCCGGCCCGGAGAAAAGGATGGCACAGGAGTTTCCTGGTCTGCCCGAGGGAGAGGGCTGATTTCACCCTGTGGGGAAGATCAAAAAACCCTCCTGGGTGTCAGCATCATATGTAAGTTTGCAAGTGGGTGGCCAAACTGGAGTCAGACAAAAGTAGCCAAACCAAACTTTATTGGAGTTTTCACTCCTGGGCGAATATCCCAGCCCTTGGGGGTGAAAGTTGGGGAGAGAACTAGAGAAAATCGTGCATGGCTTTGGCTGCCCAGGGTTTTATGGGGCTGGAATAGGCCAGAGGTCCTGCTCAGGAATATGTGGATCAGGTGGAAGTAAGGGTCAGCAGGTCTTATTCATTTGCACCTGATTGCTTCAGTGCACTAGCAGTAGGTTGCCAGATGTTCTTACTTCCTCCCCCTGCAGCCACTTAACTCTGACCTAACACTGCTATGGGGGGGCAACTCTTCAGGACTTTGTGATTGGCCTCAAAGCAGGACAGACCCAGCTTCAGTCTCAGCACACAACTGAATGTGAGTGTGTAAAACTTTAGATCCTGACTGGCTTCAGCATGGGTCTGACTTAGTTTCCCTGACACCAGGCCCTTTTGAAGGAAGTTCTTCTGTTTAAATTAAGGGGTCTGAGGATGGCAGGGTGCCCCACTTATGATGCCAGCCACTCGGGAGCCTGAGCAGGGGGTTCGGGTTGAAGCCACCCTGAGCATCTTAGAGATGTCTGAATATGAAACATAGAGAAATGGTTTGTAGCTCTGGAGAAGAGTACCCTTGGTATCAGTCCCAGGGTCCACCCCACACTGATAAGGGGGAAAAATAGAAGGGGAGAGGGACTCAGGACAAGGTCCAGGCTGAAGCTGCCCCTGGGTCCTGAGCACACCATGAGCTTGGTGCTTGAGGACTTGGAGCTTGGGAACACTGCCCACCTAATCATCACCAGGCTCCCTGCAGATCTTGGTAAATCCCAGAAACTCTGAGGGAGGACAAACAGGAAGTGAGGAGGAGAGAGCACCTTGGCCTTTCTGCACCAGTGTCCATAGCTGCCCTGCTGTGCTGTAGCCACACAGGGTCCCTTTCCCTTCCCAGGGGCCCAAGCATATCAGCCTCCTCTAAAACAACAGCCACTGGGGAAGTCTGTGGGGGAGGCATGGTGGTAACAAGGTCATGCCCCGCACTATCCCCCTGGGGAACCAGGGCAGCCTGTGGTGGAGGTGCAGGCTCTGTAGTCACTGGTGACCCTGACTGAGGTGTCCTAGGTACAAGGACAGATTGAGGTCCTGTGGTGGGTTTTCTTCCTTCCTGTCAATGAGGATCTCCAAGGAACCTGTGGCACCCTTGTGTCAGGGTCAAAAGACCTGGCACAGCATCTCTGGGTGGGGTTTCATCAGGGCCAGTCATCAGTCTGCACCTGTAGGTAAGGGATGGAGAAGGGGAGAGGAGAAGGGGAGACTCGGGGTCCCAGGGCTGAGCACAAGGAAACAAAGGTTAGAGACCAAGCCTGGGGTCCTCATAGATAAGATGAGGCAAAGAGGTCCCTGGCTCCAGTGGGACTGGATGGAAAACAGGCTCTGTGACCCAGTCTCCACACTCACATTGTGACAGCACCCCCAAACCAGTCATTCCTATAACTCAGGGACTACAGGTTTACAAAAAGAACTAGAACAGGCTCTTCAGGCCTCTGATGGCAGCAAATGGAGGCAGAGGTCATTAGGTCCAAGGAAGATTACACTGGAGAACACAGTCAGTCCTGAGGGCTCCACACCCTCTCCATGGCCTTGGTAGCAAAACTGCTGTGACTGCCCCTCCCCCTAGGCCATTATGACATCACAAACTGTATGGGAGTTAAGGAGAGAGACTGGTTGGGCACCACACACTGCTGG
This sequence comes from Glaucomys volans, assembly GCA_020662805.1. Taxonomy (NCBI): domain Eukaryota; kingdom Metazoa; phylum Chordata; class Mammalia; order Rodentia; family Sciuridae; genus Glaucomys; species Glaucomys volans. The sequence continues at coordinate 6,261 of JAJEJO010044772.1, forward strand.
ACACTGTTCCCAGACCACCATGTGGAGAAGACACTTGGGAGCAGAGGTGGCAGGGAAGATCCCATGAGGCCACAGATCCACATGAAGGTCACATCAGAACAGGGGACAAAAGGAGAACAGTGAGTGCTACATTCATGTGAGTTCTAGGGACATAATCTGTCCTGTGAATCAGGAACCCTGGCCAGAAATATTGAGTTTCCTGTGCCCTGTGTGTGAGCACTCCTCAACTAGGAGTTCTCAGTCTTTTCTGGTTCTTATCCTTAATCTCCCAACTCCACCATTTCTCAGAGTCTTTGGAGTCCTTTGAGTCAGCACCCCTCTACCACCAGTGCTCGGTCCCCTGTGTGTATGGGGGTGGGCACACTTCCACCACCAGTCTCACTCTCCACTGCATCCTAGGCAACATGGTGCTCTTGGTGAAATCTCTTTGTGAGTCCCATTCTGGCTAATGTCACTGCACCACCTCAGGCCTTATCTGCATGTCCTTTCCAATGCTACTGTGGAAACTTGAAGATGTGGATATTTGTGCTTTCCAAAAACCTCAATAGGACTTTGGTTCTGCCATGCAGACAGGCTCCTCACCAACGCCTGAAAATTCAAGACAATTTTAAAGGATGTCAATACCCACAGCACTAATGACCTCATTCCACCACTCATCATCCACTATTTACAGATCATTGATCAAGTGACTGAGTTCTTATGGGTGACAGAGCATGCCCAGAATTTCTGACATCTTTCTGTACAGTGGATGGAAAGCATATATTTAAGTATTTTCAGGATCTTTTCTGATATGTCACTGGCTGCTCTATTTGACAAGAGGGGAGATCTTGAAGGACTTCTGAATCAGTTCCAATGCACAATTTCCAGACAGTGTGAAATGTGGCCAAGGACACTTTCCCATCCTCATGGAGAACTTCCTTCAACCTTTGAAATAAGATCATTCCCACCATTCTTAAGGTCCCTGAAACTTTGACCCAAAGGGTTACTCTCTAAAAGGTTCCAAAAACTCAAAGCACTGTAGTTAAAACACCCTCTCCCAAAGGCCTCTGTCTTCTCTGGATCATGCATTTATACACACCTCATGTATCTTTGCTCTATCTTCTCTGGGATCTGTCCTAAACCTCCTCTCAACTACCATTGCTCAGGGTCTTCTGAGTCCTGGGTGATCCAACCTCTCCCACCAATGCCCAGCATTCTCTGTGTCCTGATTTTAACCTCCCTTCATCTGCCATTTTCAGGGTACTCTGAATCCTATGCATGAGTGCCCCTCACCCACTAGTGCTCTGATTCCACTGGATCCTGTTGGAGAGAGGCCCTCTCCTAACATGACTCAACCTTCTTTGTTAAACCTGGTAAGTTCACCTAAACTGTCCTTACTCAGTCTTCTTTGGGTTCTGTGGTGAGCACCCCTCACCTAACAGTGCTCAGTCTTCTCTGTATCTTTTATCCTAGATCCATACACATTCTTTGCTCATTCTTCCCTGGGTCCTTTTCATGATCACCCATCTCTTTAGAGTGCTCAGTCTTCTTTTTGTCCTTTTCCAGGTTCCCCAAGGTAATCCTTGCTTAGATTCCTCTTGGTCCTGTGTGTGAGCACCCCTCAGTCAACAGTACTCAGTCTTCTCTGAGTCCTGTCCTTAATCTCTTTCCAGGCACTGTTTCTCAGAGTCATTTGAATCCTGTGGTGAGCATAACTCACACACACAGGTTCTCATTTTCCATTGAATATTGCTTTCAAGTGCCTCTTACTCTCCAGTACTCTGTCTCCTCTGTGTCCTCTTGTTGATCTCCACTACCCCACCAATGGTCAGTCTTCTCTGGGACATGTTCTTAATATTCCATTCCCCAGTTTTGCTCAGAGTCTTCTGAGATTTGGGGTGAGAACTTCTCCCCCTCCAGCACTCAGTCCCTCTGGGTATTGTGTGTGGACTCCCATTCCCTACCAGTGCTCACACTCCATTGAGCTCTGGCAACATGGTTCCCTTCTTGAAGTCTGGGTTAGCCCCTTTCCTGATAATATCAGTACACCATGTCTGGACTGATCTGCTTCTTCAGGCCAACAGAACTGTGGAAACTTGGAGAAATATGGGTACTTCCTGTTTTGAATAACCTGAATAGACCTTTAGTGCTGCCATGCACACAGGCTTCTCACCAATGTCTGAGAGCACAAGACAATTTTAAAGGTTTTCAATTCCCACAGCACTGAGGACCTCGTTACACCATTCATCATCCACCATTGCCACACCATTGCTCAGGTGGCTGAGTTCTTATGGGTGAGGTAGCATGGTCAGGATTTCTAACATCTGCCTTACTAGTCGATGGAAGCAGTTCTTTATGTATTTTCAGGATCCTTTCTGATAAGTCACTGGTAGCTTATTTTTTACAAGAGAGTAAACCTCCTAGGATGTCTGGATCAGGTACAATGCACACCTTCAAGGGACAGTGTGAAGTATGGCCAAGGACAACTTCCCATTATTGTGGAGGATTTCCTCAGATGTTTAAAAAACTCCAATGTCCCACCACCCCTGAAGTAACTGAGACCTTGGCCAGAGGGACTTGCTTGATAAGGGTCAAATGCTGTGAATCATCTTGATGAGCACCCCTCTTCCAACAGATGTCTGTCTCCTCTGGCTCCTGTGGTCAAGCCAACCTCATGAACTTTGCTCTTGCTTCTCTGAGTCCTGCCCTAAGTCTTTCATACCCCACAATTTCTCAGGGTCTTCTGTGTCCTTTGGGTGAACACCCCTCTCCCTCCAGTGCTGTTTTTTCTGTGACTTTCCCTAAATCTACCCTCACTCATCATTGCTCAGTGTCTTTTAAGTCCTCTGGGTGAGCACTCCTCTCATACCATTGCTCAGTCTTCTCCAGGTCCTGCCCTAAATCTACCCTCATCCATCATTGCTGAGGGTACTCTGAGTCCTGCAGGTAAGCACCCCTCACCCACTAATGCTCTGATTCGACTGGGTCCTCTTGGTGATAGCCCCTTTCATAATATGGCTCAGCCTTCTTTTTTAATGCTGCTGTTTGCCTAAACTGTCTTTCCTCAGTCTTCTTGGGGATCTGTGAATGAGCGTACCTCACCTAATATGGTCAATCTTCTCTGTTTCTTTTTTGTCATCTCCCTAGGCATTCCTTGCTTATTCTCTGAGTGTTTTGGGTGAGTGCTCCTCACCTAAAAGTGTTCAGTCTTCTCTTTGTCTTGTTCCAAGTTCCCTAAGGCAATACTTGCTCAGAATCCTTTAGGTCCTGTGGGTGAATGCCCCCCACTTGACCATGCTCAGTCTTCTCTATATCCTGTCCTTAATCTCCCTTCACACTCCATTGATCAGGGTCACCTGAATCCTGTGATGAGCATCCCTGGTACACATATGCTCATTTTGCCTGAATATTATTTTGGAGTGTGACTTACCCTCCAGTGCTTGTCTCCTCTGTGTCCTCTGGGTGAGAACCCTTCATCCAGCAGAGCTCATGATACTCTGGAACCTCTGGCCGAGTGCCCATCACCCAAAAGTGTTGTCTTCTCTGTGCTATGTGCTACATTCCCTGAGTCAATAATTTCATAGCCTCCTCTGGATCCTGTGAGTGATCATAGTAGGCCTAACATTACTCAGCCTTTTCTGAGTTCTGCCTTAACTTTATCTACCCCACCATTGCTCATGGTCTTCTGAGTTCTGTGGGTAAGCACCCCTCTCTCACTAGTGATCAATGTCCTCTGAGTCATGTGCTAAATTCACATAGATAATCTTTTCTCAGCATCTTCTGGCTCCTGTCTTTTTGCATATGTGGACTGATAGTGCTCAGCCTTGTCTGGGTTCTCTCTTAAACTCACCTAGGCCACCATGGCTCATGGTCTGGGGGAAGGGCCTCTGTCCTCCTGCCAGGCCCTCTTGTGGTTCTTCAGAGTCCGGATTTATGCGGATGAGAGCTACTGTCCTCCTCATGGCCTGCCTCCTCATTCACATGGACTCTTTCCCAGGTTGGTCACCTGCTCCCTACAGAAAGTGCTGGGGATTGAGTGGGGGTTCTCCTTTCCCATGGATAGTTCCAGCATTTTGTGTTCATACCAATCTTGTTCTGCTCTATACCCAGCGGGAGGAGCAGCATCGAAGAGAGCTACAGAAGCCCAGGTCAAGCAGGTGTGGGGGGAGAAGCTGTGAGTGGGATTGCAGAGGCCCTTCCTCAGTCCTGGGCCTCTTCTTGTGCTATTCCATGCCTCATAGCCCTCCTGGCAGACTGTCACCTGTACCTACCTGGAGTGCCAGTGAGTGTCAATCAACAGGCTCTCTGAGAGCAGTTGTGAGCCCATTATTGAATTCAGTGGTGCAGAGGATGTGTGACCTGTGCCTCACTAATAATCTTAAGACACCCTCTTCCCCTGGTGGATTCCATGGGTCAAGTGCTGTTCACCACCTGCTTCTCTGTTGACTGAACTCCTAAGTCTCTAATAAGCTTACTGTGGCCATGCACCCACCAGGGACAAGGTCAGGCTCCTAGTAAGTGTCCACTTATCTCTATTCACAAAGACTTCCCCCAGTAGTCACTGAGTGATAGGGGAGTATGGTTCTGCCAAGAATATTGGTTGATAAAGTTATTTATAAATAACACAAAACAAATCAAAGGGAACATTTGCTGCACCTGGCTCCTTTGTCCTGGGGAAGTGGGTGTTCCTGGTGGAATGGATGCTAGTTTCAAGTGCAGGAAAAAGTTCCACGTATTTCTGTATCTCTTCACCATGGAATTGCTACATAGGTACACAGTCCTGCATTATTAGTTGTTGCTTGATCACTGCATTAAATGGAGGAAATGCACTAAACAACACATCAGCACACAACAGGCAGTGGCTGCCTATTTCTGTGTTGTAGATGCCTCATGCAACCTGGACTGGGCATTGCCAGGAAAGATGTGGAGTAGAGCAGTACCATGCATGCCTGTGAATGGGACTCAGGTGAGGCCTGAGCAGGGGTGATAGTAAGACTGGGTCCCTTTGAAGGTTGGCTAAAGTGAGTCCTGAGCAGGTGTAATAGCAAGACTGAGTGCCTGTGAATGTGACTCAGGTGATCCCTGAGCAGGTGTGATAGCACAAATGGATGCCTGTGGAAGTGACTCAGGTGAGTCCTGAGCAGGGGAGACAGGAAGACTTGGTGCAAAGATCCTCATGTTGCAGTTGGGATAACAGCTCAGGGGCACCTCACTCTGTTCCTGCTCTGGAAGTCAGAGTGGGCTGACAGGTCCAAACTGACACCTGGTCCCACCCTGCCCATGGCCAGGTCTGGCTTCTGCACACAGGTTGCCAGGCACACATGGTCCCTAGTTTGATGCAGCAGAAATGGCATGGTGTGGGACTAGGTCTGCTAGGTCATCAGCCCGGCTGTGGAGACTCCTCTAGGCACTGCCTTTTCTGCTCCCATCCAGGGTCCAATGCTGCTTTCCTCCCCAGGCTACCCCCACCTTCTGTCACTCTTCCCATCACTCTTCTCCTATGACCTTCCTGGTGCATCCCTCTTGAGGAACCCAAACCGCTGGGCAGAACTGATGTTGGGGTTCTGCTGATCTCCTCTGGACCTGAATTCAGAGCTGTTGGAAATCACAGTTGCCTACAGGGAGAGCAATCCACAGGAATTTTCAGGAGAAAAAGAACCCACTAAATGCTGAGAGGAAGGGCACAGACATCCACCTTGGTGAGGCCCGAGGACCTGGCCTTCAGCAACATAAAAGCAGGACTGGAAGGTCAAACTCCCTCCTGGTGTGTGAAGACCTTTCTCAAAAGGAAAATGCCAAGTGAGAAGGAGTTGAAATGGACATTTCCAAACATACCACAAGTCCAACAATCCAGTGGGAAGACCTTGAAAAGTTTGTTGTAAAGGGGAAAAGAACATACCACAGCCCCAATATCACCTTCCTGGGGTCACTGTTGCAGATGGAGCAATCAGGAGGCTCTCCCACTCTACCATGTCTAGAAATTGTGAAGCCCTTGAAAGGGGAGGAGGAGGTGTTCATGCAGTAAGGCAGGAGCGATCCATGAACCCTGCAGGGCAACGTGATGTGGAAATTGTTTTTCAGAGCAGGGAGGAAGTGCTATGGTGGGGAAGAGGGAAGGTGAAGCAGGGGAGGAGCTGGACCCAGTGCAGAACCACAGTGCATCTGCAGAGAATGCCTAGGGAGCAGGAGCAGGAGCTGTGGGACAGACTCAGCCAAGTCACCCTTGCTTTGCACAGGTGTGGTTCTGCAGTTCACCATGGGATCATGTGCATTTGTGCACAGGTAAGTGATCATGGAAGACTGTGGCATTCCTCAGCTGGGTCTCCAGGGAACCTGTTTGTGTTCTGGATGCTAGGCAGTGGTCCTCCCTCATGGGGCTTTGCTCTGGCCACTTGCCTTTTCCTGGAGAGTCCTGCGGTGCTGCCTGTGAGTCTCAGTAGCCCTCTCCAGCAGCCCTTTACCTCTGCAAGGTCCCATCTCTCAGTCCTGCCCCAGCAGGGCAGGCACCATGACCCTCGAAGCCAGGCTGGGCCCTCTCTGAGCTGCCAGACTGAACTCCTTCCCAGGATTAACCCAAGCAGTGGGTCTGAGCCTTCTTTGGGGTGTTCTGGAGGCTCCATGGGAGTCAGGCTGTGAAAGTTGGGTGGAGAGACACAGAAGATAAATAAACAGCACATGGGTTAGGTGTGCAGGAATGGCAGGGGGGCACCCACGTGGGCTCTGACATGAGGGTGTGAGGGCAAGAAGGGCTCCTGGCTCCATCCTGCTGGGTAGCCAGGACAGCAGAGCTTCCATTGCTGAGAGCACCTGTTCTGCCCTGAGTCCTGCAGGATGCTCCACACCTCAGGTCCTGGACTATCTGCCTCAAGTCAATAAGGGAGCAGTGATCACCCTGACTTCCAAATTGAAGAGGAGGCTCAGGGGATTGATGTCCCTTTCCCTGAGGTACCCAACCAATGAAGGTCAGGCCAGGTACCAGAACTCAGTCCAGGTACCATGGCCCATCTGCCCTGGGGCCATGCTCTGTCTGGTACTGCTAGCACCATCAGGGGAGGATGCAGACAGGAGCCAGTCAAGGGGGGGCCATGTTCTGTCCTGTGGCCTGTGAGGCTATTCTGCCTGGGTGTTCCAGTGAGATGAGAGGCATAGTCTGCCAAGCACTTGTCCCAGAGTGAGCCCCACCAAGTGGTGTGCTCATTCAGAGATGTGGACATTCCTAGTTTTAAATCCAGGATCACAGGTAAACCTGTGTGTACAGAGGAGATGAGGCACAAGGCCAGGGTCAGTTCCAGACCTCATCCAGGGCTGAGCCCAGGCAGGTCAAGATGAGGCAAAGTCCAAAATAAATACCAGGGCAACCCCATCTAAATACACCTAGCCAATCTCAGGTGACTGTAGTGTCAGGAGCAGGGCCAGGCAGGTGAGGCAGTGTGAGGCTGGTGCTACTGATGAATCACCTCCTCCACAGAAGGTCTGGGATCATCCTGGGCCTCGATACTGGCTCTTGGCACATCAGTCTATGGATGGTTAAAACATACAGGCATTTGCTGATTTGAGGTACTGCATGTGGAAACCAAGGACGCTCTGCCACACTTTTAAAGAAAATTGTATATAGGTTTTTACTAAGTGGCCCAGGCTGACTACAAATGTGGGATCCTGGAGTTCAGCCTTTGCACAAAGGCTCTGTGGATGTCATAACACAGTGACGACACTCAGGGAAAGATTCGTGCACAATGGGGAGTGAGGTCCAAGGTCTCTTCTGCAGTGACTGTCTGGGAGGTTCTGGATCTCCTGAGTTTTTGGAGGACTGTGGCAGTTTTCCTGGGGCAGTCTTTCTCTTTGGCTCAGAATGTACCTGCAAATTGTGCTGCTGATCAGGGCTGAGACAGTGTACCAAGTTCATAGGTGAAAGGGAGAGAATGATGAGGACCTTCACTGGAGAAAAGGATGTGACCCTGGTGGTTTGAGTCATGACCCTGAAGTGAGGTACTTCTGTACTTGCAGAAAGGCAAGCACTGTAGTGAGAGGTCAATATAAATATAAGCCTCCCTTCAGGTGCAAGGCATCATGGGCTCTTTTGGAAAACCCAGAGGGCAGGTTCTCTGGCCATCTGAGACAATGGTCTGGCTCAGCCCTGAGGAGTGGAAATGAGGAGAGGTCTTCATCCACCCTGGTCAGAGTTGGAGAGGAGGGTCTGCCATGTGCCTTTGGCAATGGAACCTGTGAGGCTTTGCTGCTTCCTCTGGCCTCCATCTCCCCACTCACAGACCACAGAGATGCCATGTGGCTCAGGACAAAGGTCTCTGGTGGGCTCTGTGCAGGCCATCGGTTCCTACTGCCCTCAACTTCACCTTCCCCAAGGCTTCCACAACAATGTGTTTTGTAACACAATAAAGAAAAAATTTAATTTCAGGTAGAATGCTTTCCAAAGGCCCTGAGTGTGAGGTAGCAGCCAGGATCACCTGGCCACTGTGCTGATCCATCATTGACCCCACAGGTGTGCCATCTGGGAGCCTGTCCCCATCACAGAGGAACTCCCAGCTAGAATTGCAGGAATCACATGATTGAAGAGTAGATGAGGAAGAGGAGATGCAGGAGCTCTTAGCACCACATTTAGAGAAAGGGTCTGGGTTTTGGGACTGGACCCAGGTGCATGTAACCCAGGGGTGGGTGTGGAGAGGGCTGGTCTCACAAAGATTGGATGCACATGGATTTGGGAGGATGGGAAATGGGACAGGAGGTAGATTTGAGCACCTGCTGTGAGACCCACATCCTCAAAGATGTACTAGGGACCTTCATGTTGCACAACCACAGAGCTGTGGGAGAAGGGAAACCCCATGAGGTGAAAGGGGGTCCAGGGCACTTGGGCAGGAGAGAGACTACAGCCAGGTAACCTGGAGTCTGGGCTGGGCAGGAGGCAGATGCTGACCTGGGCTACTCTCCACTACAAGCCCACCTGATGCTGCACCTGGCAGACCCCAGGCAAGTGCTTCAAGACTCCAGGTGTAGTTCAGCTGATGAACTACTCTCTGTGAGCCTGTTTTGGTGCTCATTTTGGCTAAAAGGGTCTTTTCCACTGACTTCTACAGTCTGTCACTTAACTTCTGAGCAGGAAGCAGATCAGACCAAAGGAAAGATACATCCATCCCAGCGACATGGGCCCAGAACACTTGGTGGACAATCAGTAGTCTTCCTAACATTTGCTCAGGAGGGAGGAATTGTCAGAGTGAGGCTGGTCAGATGCCAACCCTTCCAAACCAGGTGCTGCCCAGGGTTCTGAGCAGGTTTCCCTTTGTCCACTAGGGGAGCTGGTGGACAGCTCTGGGTGCTGGCTCTTCTCACTCACAACCCTGGGTGCCCCTAAGGGGACATCCCAACCAACCTCACATACAGGGCAGATGACAGGGAGCCCCACACCCCTCAAGAACAGGGGAGGGGGACAGGGCCTGATTAAAATGAGAGTATTTCAAAGAAGCTCCAAGTTACATTTTTCTCAGTGCCTGCCATTTGCTGCCAGTGTCCCAGCTTCCTGCAGGCAGCCATCCCACATCCAAGAGGGGAAACTGACCAGGCCACTGCCTGGCTGAGGAAGGAAAGCAGGGCTGGAGGCACTGACCATGCTCCCTACAGGGCCCTGGGTCTCCACCTGCATGTCTCCTGACTCAGGGCCTGTGAATGGCAATGCTGCCATGGATGGTGTTGGCAGATCAGCTTCTTCCTCGCTTTGGCCAAATGGCAATTACATTCATTTTTCTCTCATTTCTGATCCTGGCAAAGGCCCCAGTCCCATCAGCAGGGACTCCAAATTCTTGGGCCCCAGGAAGACAAAAGTTCCTCCCTGGTTTCTGCTCCCCTGGGAGGACTTCCAAGGGTCCCCATCCTGCTGACCCTGGGCCCCTCACTGACGCATTGTCCATATCCCCTGCACAGTGGTGGCCATGAGCAACCTGGACTGGGGTGTCCCAGCCACCAGGGTCTCCTCAGACCCTTCCTGGACTCCCCACCATCCTTCCCTTTTCCCCTGTGTCTGGCCCCACAGTAATTCCTGCTAAGGACATGGAGCCCCCACCTGCCTACCCCACCCCAAGCTGCTCCTGGGTTTCAGGGAAGATCACTGGGTACAGTCAGGGCTGGACAAAGAGTGCAGAGGGGAGGGCCTGTGAGCCTGGAGTCCCACCCCTTGCTTTATCTCCCCTCCCCAGTTCTGCATTGAAGCAGGCAGCAGCTGAAGCCCAGCCCAGAGGAGAATTGGGAGGACCTGGGGCAGAATCCTTGGGCAGGAATTCCTAGACCTGGCCAGCAGATGGGCACACCACATGTGTGACCAGTGGAGGGAACTCACAGCTCTAGGGTGTGGGGACACTGAGTCTTGGAGTGTGGCTCCTGTCCTGTGGGTGCCCAGGTGTGACCTGGGCTGAGTGGCATCACCTGGGCTGGGCCCTGGACCCTCAGTGTATTACTAGGGGCCACTGTGGGGGAGGGGCTCTGCCAGGCTGGAGGGGATCCCCAGGGGAGCTGAGTCCCTCCTCCTGAGCCTGATGCCCTCCCAGGGCCTCCCCACAGCAGAGAAACCTGGTTTGCAGCTGAGGACACAGGACATAGGGCACACACCTTTTCCAACACTGACCATGTGATGAGCCATGAAAGTCTCCAATAAAGTCAAAGAACATGGTGGGTGTGTAGTGAAGTGTGTGCACATGATGTGTGTAAAGGGTGTGAGTTGGTGTGCATGTGTGTGCTGTGTGTCTTATCTCTGCATGCTGTGTATGTTGTGTGTTGTTTGTGTTTAAGGTGTTTTTTTCCTGGTATGTGAGTTGTGTGTTGAGTGTGTGAATGTGACATGTAAGGAGTTGTGTGTGCACATGGTGAGTGGTGTGCTGCATTCTGTCTGGGTTGTGTGATGTGTAAGGAAGTGTGCGTCACATTACATGTACTTTGTGTTCCATTGTATGTGCTGTGTTGTGTAAGGAGGTGTGTGTGCAAGTGATGTTTGCTGTGCACTGCATTCTTTTTGGGTTGTGTGATATGTAAGTAGTGTGTCACAATGTATGTGCTATTTGCAGCATTGTTAGTGTTGTGTGATGTATAAGGAGGTATATGCATGTGGTATGTGCTGTGTTACATTGTATGTGCTGTGTGATGTGTAAGGAGGTATGGGTGCACGTGGTGGGTGCTGTGTTTTGTCCCTCGATTCCAGGTGACTGAGCCTTTCACAGCCTTGTACTGCCTCAGAATCACCCATTGCTGTTGCCACCCTGCCCTCCAGTGACCAGGGGCAATTATGGCGATGATATGATCCCTGTGTGCAGAGGACAGCTTGAGCAGACAAGGAAGCCCTGGCCTGATATATAAGGCAAGACCAGAGCATCCTCCACAGATTTCCAGTGCCCATGTGGCAGTGGGCAGGTGGGTCGGTGCCCAGCAGGAGTCTGGCTTCCTGTGCCCCATGGAGGACAGGCTGGAAGCTCCCTGCCATCCCTATGGCAACCCCAGGAACGCCGCCCATGGCTGTGCTCATGCCATGCTCAGGGACCCTAGGAGCCAGCTCATGTGGTACTAGGAAGGCCACAGGAGTGAGGCCTGCACTGTGCTCTCAGTGATCATGTTTGTAGTGTGTGGATTCTGAGGCTGCAGCCTCCAGCGCCCATGCACAGGAGGGTAGGCTGGCGGTAGGAAGCCAGGGTGGTTATCGCTGGCCAGGGGCTCTTACAGATGCCCTGCACAGACCAGGGACTCTTCTCTACACCCTCCCACTCTTGTTCCACCACTAAAGTCTCCTGGTTGAGATGGAGGGTGGCCCTGGTCCAGGTACCAGAGGCCTGTCCAGCCTAGGAGTCTCCTCCTCAGCGTCTGGGGTGACACCTGCTCAAGGGAAGGGTCCTGACTGGGACAGACCTTCAGGCTCTTTTCTCTGGGCTGCTGGGCCAGGGTGCTGGAATGAAAGGAATGCCTTCCTTCTCAATGTTTATTCCCCATGTCCCCTGGGCAGCCCAGAATACCTACATGCTAGGATTGCCATGGAGTATGAAGAAGAGACAGGGTCACGTCTGCCCCACTGACAACACAGCAGCCTCCCACCTGCTCTGCATCCTTCTCTGTGCCCTTTCTACCTGTCTTCAAGGACTGCAGTCTTCCTGTGGCCTTGTCAGGGAGGGTGCTCTGGCTGAGGTTGGAGACCCTGTCACTGCTCAGAGGAGAGGCTGAGTCCCCATCCACGTTGCTGAGTGGTCTCTGGCCCAGAGAGCAGGGCATCTGCCCAGGGGCAACTGGAGCATGGCAAGGAGAGTATGGTTAGTCAGAGGCCTGGCCTCACCCCAGAGGCTTCGCTGTCTTTTAGATCCACTCCCCCCTGAAGGCCTGAGGCTTCGCTCCAGGATGGAGCCAGGGCACCAGACAGCCCTGGGCCTGTCTTGCAGACAGGGTTCTGGTCAGACTGGGCCTCAGGGAAACCTAATTATTGTCTCAGCATGGGTGTGTCTCAGCAGCACCAGAAGCGAAGACCAGCAGTACTGCCTAGAGGAGAGAGCTTCCACAGGTCACCTGTTCAAGGTCAGTACCCGGATGGTGCTCCTGGGAGGAGGAGTGATGTCAGAGGAGGGCCCTGGTAGGGGTTCATGGCCCTGAAGTGTGTCCTTGAAGAAGACTTGGGACCTGGGCTCATCCTTCTTCTCTCTAGCATCCCAGAGATGAGGTGGGAGTCTGCCCCATACACTCCTCAATGATGTGCTGCCTCTCCCCAGGCCCCAAGCAGCCCGAGGTTGAGGCCTTTAAAACTTCTAAGATTGGATGCAGGTGAACAAAAGGAGTCAACCAAAAGCGACTGGACAAAGTTTTATTAGGATTGGTTCTTGGGGGAGGTTCACCGGCCCTCCAGGGTGGGGGCCAGGATGAAGGCCAGGGAAGTCACAATGGACTCTGGCTGGCCAGGGATTTTATGGCCTGGAATAGGTGGGGAAGGCTTGGGGGTTCAGTTTTCGCATGGGATTGGCTGGGGGACCCTGCTGAAATACATGGCTCCCTGGAGTTGTCTGGGGGTTCCACTGAATGACAGGTGGGTGCCAGGCACCATCAGGGTTCATCCGCTACCTTCCAATTATTTGGGCTCTGGCACATGCGGACTGTCTGTTGTCCCACCACTCATCTAGCATCCTGAACGCAACCTAAGAAAACTCAGATCCAAAGCAAGCCCTTCCTCCTTCAGCCCCTGGAATTTCATTACAGCCTGGGAAACTTGCTCTCAACCTCCACAGCAGCCTCCTGTGCCCAGCATCTATTGTCCCAACCACACAGCCAGGAGGCAGGAAAGGACCTGGGGGCCCTTGAAGGTGGGGCATGCCCAATCTGTCCTTCAACAGGAGAGAGGAGGAGTCACTGAGACTTACTCACCACAGCAGGTCACTCAGCAGCACAGAGCAGACCCAGACAGGCCCTCAAGGCAGATGCACAGCACTGAGCCCACTCCAGTTCAGAGCAGTGCCCGCTCCGGATTCTACTCATGGACGTTTCCAGAATGCAGAAGACGTGGACTGGTCTAGACCTTGAGCAGGATTACTGGGCAGGGGTGGCCTGGGGACTTCAGCAGAGGATTGCAGGTGTATCCTGGTGAAGGTTCAGGGTGCCCTTATGGAGGGCTTCCCAGTGTTTCCCTTTCCTGTTACTCTTTATTCTCAGTGATGAGAAGCAGGAACCATGGCAGCAGCAGAGCCTTCAGAGAAATGTCCAGAGATGAGGGAAGTGGGCTCAGGTCTCAGAAGGGCTGGGAGTTTGTATGGGGACCTGGGAGTTGGGGCTCATTCTGGTGGGAGGCAGCAGCCCTTGGGGAGGATCTCCTGTAGCAGAGCAGGGCAGTGGCCTGGTCAGAGGTGCCGTGCAGTGGAGCCAGGACGATGGAGGCAGAGGGCAGTGGGATGGAGCACTGGACAGGAGGGAGACTGGGTGGGTTAGAACCAGTCCACCAATGAGAATTTGTGGGGCTGGAGCACTAGAAGTCTGCTATTGAGGTCAAATCTATGGGTAACTGAGGGGTCTCAGGGAGCAGCAGGATTGTAACAAGAGAAGTCACCACCTTTTGGTAGAGTTGATGTGAACATATGCAGGAGGGGAGGATCTCAGGACAGCTTGGGAGAACCTGGAGGACAAGAGGCTGATGGAAGGGCCAGATGGGTAGGGGAGAAAGCAGAAGCTGTAGGGTTGGCGGGCCCATCCTGCAGGAAGCCTGGAAAGAGAGAGGGAGGGAAAGGTGTTGAGGAGGGAGGAGCCAGGGCAGGGATGGGAGGAGAGGGGCAGCCTTCAAGGGCAGCTCTCTGTGTCTGGGAAGAGCACCCATATCCAGGGATTGAGCCATCCATGTTCCCTGCAGGATGCCTGCTTCTCCAGGCTGCCCGGCCTCCTAGATGCCATGTCACCTCCAGCACCCAGGTGATACAGTACAGACTTCAAGCACATGGGAGCAGGTGACTGTCAAGGATGGGACTCTGGGTGGCCTACAGTCTGTGATCCTGGTTTCTGGGCTGTTCTCTCCTCCAGGTGGTGGGGCTGGGCTGTGGAGTGTGGGCAGAGGGCCTGGGTGGCGCCTGAGGTCTCTGCCATCCTGACAGGGGCTGTGCTGTGGGTGTGCAGTGGGAGCTTCAGGGCCTGCAGTGTCTGGGCTGCTTCTCACACGTCAGGCCTCATCCACAGGGAGAGGGCAAATCCCAGACACATGGACAGCCCCACTGCCCAATGTGTGCTGGGCAGACTTAGGTGTGTCAAGTCTCCTATGGCAGTGCCAGAGTCCAGAGTTCTCTGGGACTGGGCTAAGCAGTGGGGTGGAGAATTGGCCAGGAGACTGAGGAAAGGGGAGTGTTCCTGGGTCTGCTGACCTTGAGTACTGCCCCGGAGCTGTGGATAGGTCATGCCTCCCTGGAACATGGAATGACTCAGGGGTCAAGGCTGCTTGTGAAGATACTCCATGGACCTTTGGATGCTGCTGGGCATGCAGGGTGGCAGGCTGTGGTACTGCATGCTGCAATACCCCCTGGGTGAGGGCTGTGCTGGGCCTGGAGCCTCTGGTGTCCTGCCCTGAGCCTCTACTCATCACAGTGCTGCCAAACAAGTGCCAGTGTCAGTCTGGAGCAGACCATCAGAATTTGGGAGATGGGCTCACTGTGTTGCTGAACTTGCAGACCATGTATAGAGTGTTCAAGGGGACAGAGACACACTATGAGAATTTGTGTGTCAGATTTGCTCCCCAAACCCTAGGATGTAGGTACTGTCATGAGACCCCATTTACATATAAGGCTATTGAGGCCCGGGGAAGTTCAATAACCAAGCTGAGGTCACACAGCAAGTAAGTGGCAGAGCTGGGTAGAAGCAGGCACCTTGGATCTGGGTGTCCATCTCCTCATCATGAACAAGGAACCAGGACCTCAAGCACACAGAACAAGGAGTAGACCCTGTTCCTTGAGTAGGGCACTGGGAGGCTCTGCAGCAGTATGGTTGAGGGCATGTGTCTGCAGTGCAACAGGGGACAGGAGCACAGAGACAAAAACCTGAGGGGCCCCTGCCACATCAGAGCTGCTCAGAGCAGACCCAGCAGCAGAGTGTGGATGTGTGATTCTGGGTGATAGATTCTGGGTGTGATATTGGGATGTAGGGAGAGGGAGGCCCAGGCACGTCTAGGTGGTGTGGGCTTCCTGTCCTCATGGGCCTGAGAACACAGTTGTAGGAAGGACTGTCTTGGGGTGAGAACATCAGCTAACTGGTCTGTCTCTGACCCCTGGCCTCTTACTTCCATCTGCTAAGAAACTGGGATGATATCAGGGTCCCTGGGTCTCCTAGATCACCTTCCCACACCCAGATCCTTAGCTTCATCCCAAGTGCCAAGTCCTCTTTCACTGCTAGGGGATGTATCCCAGGTTCCCAGGATCAGAACCAGATGTCTCTTGGGCAGTTTTCTGTTTGCACAACTGAACTGCCTGCTGTGCTTTGCAGCTGACCTGGGGTGAAGCTCAGTCACAACACAGACAACAAGCAGAACTTGCAAGCTGGTCACTGTGGCGAGTCCGCCTCTTGTGGTGACTCAGTTACAGGAGTGTGCTGCTCCTAAATGATCCCCGGCCTTCCCTGTTCACCCATAAAAATGACAAGGTGGCTGGCGCTCCCTGTTTGGGAAGGCATGGAGCCAACCCTCCTCCTGGGATACTGGGAGGACTCAAGGAGATGGGATGGTGGTGGGAGCATGTCTGCCCCTCCTGTCACCAGTGAGCCTGGATGCTGGCCAAGGTCAAAGCTCCATAATGTTGGGCACTTCCGAGCTGCTCCTAGGAGTCTTGACCAGTCCATTGGCACACGGACAGCTGGGGTGGGGTCTGAGATCACCAGTGCTCCTATTGCAACTTGGTCTCAGGAGGGTGCTGACTGTCCCCACACAGAGCATACATGAGCCTAAACACTGAGGAAGGCTGTCTCCTCAGAGACTGGAGGATTCAGGCCCCTGACTGGAGGGCAGGCCTCACCCTGGGTATGACTGGCTGATCATGTCCCCCCAGGTCCTTGGTTTCCTTTCCTATGAAATGGGGCCATTACACCCATGGGGAATCCTGGTAGTTTGGAAGAAAGTCCAAACTATTTATGTGATTGACAGAACCAGAACCCCGATAGGCCACACAGGGCTGGTGGAAACTGAATCCCTTTCAGGGACCTTTGTCCCGAGCACCCAGCCAAGGCTGCCCCTCACCCCTGTTTTCCCTCTGTGGAGGCCATGTGTTCCTGGACTCATCTTTGGCCACTCAATGACCAGGGGAATTAGCCCTGCTGGCTGTGTTGTGGGAGCTGATTATGTGGGTTCCACCAGCCCACACCCCTCTGCCTGCTGCATGGCCTAGGGCAGGGTCTGGATCCATGGGACCCTTGGTGAGGTGACAGCACCCAAGGCCAAGGACCCCTGGCTAGAAGTTGTGATATTGAGAGGGGACTCTGGAGGCAGGGAGGAAAGACCCTCCAGCACTCCACGTATGCACTTCCTCCCAGCCATCTGGCACAAAGCAGAATGAAGCTCAGGCCCCAGCCAGCCTTGAGAATGTTGTCAGGACTCAGGTGTGTGGAGCCACTCAAGGTCAAAAAGAGAAACAGCCATGCTGTGCAATTCATTCCCAGAGCCCTCAACTGGGGCAGGGACCCCTGGAGAGGCTGGGTGTTCTCACTGACAGCCTCCATGCTCAGCAGCAGGCAAGACAGCTTTGCCCTCTGTGCTCATGAGGTAGACAGCATCTGGCCAGTTGTGGTCAGCAGGGTGGCATTCCAAAAGTCCTGAGCCCTGGGCCCTGAACCCATGGCTCAGGTCCCCTCACAACTTGTGGAATCCAGGTGAACTCCAGATGTGTTCATTGTGTGACCACACTTTGTGGCCACACACATGGTAGCCAGGGATGAGCTAGACCCCAATGCCACCCTCAACAGTTGGGGGCCTTGTGAAAGAGAGCTGACCTCAGGCAGGTCAGACACCTGCTTTTCATACCCACCTACCCAGACCAGGGCTGAGACCCCTGCTCTGTTTGCTGTCTCTGTTCCAGTTGGCAGGGCTGGTGAGCCCATGGTTGCCCTGCCCTGTGTGCCCAGGGCCTCTGAGGGCCCTGAATGCCACCCTGAGGGTCTGGCTGATCTAGGTGGACATGTCCCCAGAATGACATGCATCTGATGCCCAGTGGAGGAGCAGGGTGCAGGACGGGCCTTGCTCAGACACTTGGTTTCCTGCCTTAGAATGAAGGCAAGATGTCATTATGGTGGCTGGTGGGCTCCTCAAACCATCAGCAGGCTGTCTGCCAGCGGGGCAGGCAGGTGGGTGGCCAGGACCAGTTGGAGGGCTTGGTAGGTTGGTGCTTCCAAACACCAGAGTGCATGCCTGTGGGTGGATGGCTGTGGAGTGAAAATCCTGGGTCCCTGAACAGAGGTACATCTCCCCCAGTCCAGGGCCCAGGTGTCAAGAGTACTTGGCATCAGGTAATCTGTTGCTTTCCACTTCCTCTTGCCACGTTGATGTGTGGTATTGCACAAATACCTGAGAAGGTGAGTGTCTGCCTTCCTGGAGGGAGGGAACTTGTGATGTGGGATTAAATGTACATCTGGCACCAAGGCCTCCAGAAGAAGTGTGGGTACAGGACAACCCCCGTTTCTAATCTGGGCACTGAGATTGGCCATAACTACTCAGCAAATGCTGTGACGACTCTGACCCTGTCCCCACCCTCCATCATGGGAACAGCAGGGCTGCCTCCTTCCAGAGGGCCTCAGAGGGGCAGATGGACCTTCTGTCCACTCCACACACTGCATGGGGAACACTGGCCTCACATTGTTCCCAAGGGCACCAGCTACTCAGAAAGGAAGGTGGGGAAAGGAGGGTAGCAGGTAGAAGCCCTGGTTGTGTTCAAAGTTGGGCCCTGACCTAGTCATACACTGGGCCCTGACCCTGGTCAACACTGGGCCCTGTCCTGGTCACAACTGAGCCTTGACTTGGTCACACACTCGACCCTGACACTGGTCACACTATGGGTCCTGACACTAGTCACAATCTGGACTCTGATCTGGTCACACTCTGTACCCTGACCATGGTCATAATCTGGGTCCTTACCTTGGTCTTGTACTGGGCCTTGACTGAAGTCACACTCTGGGCCTTGAAGATGTTCACATTCTGTACCCTGACATAGTCACAATTGGGCCCTGCCCTGGTCACAACTGGGTCCTGACATGGTCACACTCTGTGCTCTGACTTGGTCAAGCACAGGACCCTGAAATGGTCACACCTGAGACCTGACCAGGGCACAAAAGAGCCTGAACTGGTCACACACTTGGATTGATCCTGGTCACACTCTATGCCATCAACTTGGTAACATGCTGGGCCCTGACCTGGTCATATTCTGTGTTCTGATCCTGCTCACCCTCTAGGCCCTGGCCTTGGTTACACTCTGGACCTAGATCATGGTTACACACTGGGCCCTGATCCTGATCATCCTTTGTCTGTGGCCCTGGTCACACTGTATCTTGATTCTGGTCACACTTTGGGTCCTGGCCTTTGTCATACTCTGAGCCCTGGCCTTGGTCATACCTCTGGGTCCTGGCCCTGCTCACACTATGTGCCCTGGTTACACCTGCTGCACTTCCCTGTGGGGTGGGAGAGAGAGGAGGAAGAATCAGGAGGCTGTCAGGGGGCCTGAGTTTGC
This sequence comes from Glaucomys volans, assembly GCA_020662805.1. NCBI lineage: Eukaryota > Metazoa > Chordata > Mammalia > Rodentia > Sciuridae > Glaucomys > Glaucomys volans. The sequence goes on from JAJEJO010044772.1 coordinate 25,433, forward strand.
TGAGAGGGCAGGAGTGCATCCCACAGTGTGATGAGAGGGAGAGTTCTTTAGAGGAACAATGCAGTAAGACCTCTCTGTCTCAGGAGATGTTGCAGGAGTCTTGTGGGCCAGGGGAGCCTCTGAGTTTAAGTTCCAGACTGCAGAAGGTAGGCCACCCCCTGGGCTGGCTCTGTGAGGGAAGAAACCAGAACAGATGTGTCTCCCCACCTACCAGCACCTGCCTGTGCTTAGCACCCCATAACTGCCCCTCTGGGGGATCTAACATGAAAAGTTCCATGGAGGTTCCTGGGTGGGCTCCTGGTGGCAGCTGTGGGAGGAAACAGTCCTGTCAGTGTCCCAGGGACAAAAGGAAATTCCTCAAGCTGACAGAGCTGGACAGAGCCCTGGGAAGTGGGTCTGTGACCCGCCTGGGGGCCTCTAGCTGGGGCACCTGATGCCAGGAGCCTAGTTGGTGGTCCAAGTTAGGACAGAGAGACAATTGATGGTGCAGAATCCAGACAGGAAAGCATTTCTGATCTACCAGCTTTTTTCCCCGCTGCAGATGGGCCACCAGTGGGAAATACTGAGGGAGCCCACATCAGGGGACCCTCACTGCCCAAGCCTGACCTTCCTCCTTTCTGGGTTCCAGGACCACTGTGGGGAATTTTGTGTGACCAGGCTGACCAGGTCTCCCTAGCCTGGATATTCCTATGGTGGGGGCTGAAGGTGGAATGGCAGTCATGTGAGCCCCTGGAGCCCTGCTTGGGTTGAGACACTCTTCAGGTCTCTGTGTCAGTCCTTCTCAAATTGGGGCTGACCCAGCATCACCCTCAGCACACAAGTGAGCAAGAGTGTGTGACCTTAGACACACTGCGCTTCCTCATTGACTTCAGTGTGGGTCTGAGTCTTACTTCTTCCCTGACACCAGGCCCTTGTGAAGGAAGGTATCCTGTTTAACAATAAGGGGGCTGAGTCTGGCAGGGTGCCCCACCTATGATGCCAGCCACTCAGGAGTTTGAGGCAGGAGGTTGGGGTGAGGATCAAGTTTCAAACCACCCTGAACAACTTAGAGAGAACATGACTCAATATGAAACCCAAAGAAGGTTGGGGGTTAGCTCTGGAGAAGAGCACCCGAGGTCCCAGCCCCAGGGCCTTTCCCAACCTTAAAAAAAGTTGAGGAGCTGAGGGAAGAGGGACTCAGGGCAGGGTCTAGGACAAGACTGCCCCTGAGTCCTGAGCACACCATGAGCGTGGTGCTTGAGGACTTAGGATTTGGGAACACTGCCCCCTATTCATCACCAGGCTCCCTGCAGTTCTTGGTAAATCCCAGAAAATCTGAGGGAGAAGGAACAGGGAGTGAGAAGGAGAGAGCGTCTGGGCCTCTCTGCACAAGGCATTCCCAGCTGGGCTTCTGTCCTGCAGTCACACAGGGTCCCTATCCTTCCCCAGGGTCCCAGGCATCTCAGCATCCTCTAGAGCCACAGCTACTGGGGAAGTCTGTGAGGGAGGCATGACAGTAACAAGGACATGATCCACTCTTGCACTGAGAAGATGGTGGGGCCTGTGGTGGAGGTTCAGGCTCTGCCTGGTCACAGGTGACCCTGGCTGAGGAGCCCTAGGGACAAGGAAAGATCAGTGTCCAATGGTGGACTTTCTTAGCACTTGTCAATGAGGACCTCACAGGAACCTGTGGGAATCCTGTTGTCATGGTCAAAAGTCCCTTTACAGCATGTCTGGGTGGGGTTTCAGCAGGACCAGGCACCAATTGGTGTGCACCTGCCAGGTAAAGGCTGGAGAAGGGGAGAGGAGGAGGGGAGACCAGGGGTCTTAGGGCTGAGTGTGAGGAAACAAGTGTGAGAGATCAGGCTTGGGGTCCCCATGGAGAACAGGGGGCAAAGAGACCACTGGCCTCAGCAGGGACCAGATATAAAACATAGACTATCTTACCCAGTCTCCATAGTCATATTGTGACCCCACCCATGATGCCTGGGACAGCCACCTACAAACTAGTCATTCCTAGAACTCAGAAGCAACAGGGTCAGAAACAGAGCTGGAGCCAGGCTCTTCAGGTCTTTGACTGCAGCCAGTGAAGGCAGAGGACATTAGGTCCAAGGAAACATTATATTGGGGGACACAGTCAGTCCTGAGGGCCTAATACCCTCTCCAAGATCTTGTAGCAAGAACAGCTTGGCCTTCCCCTCCCCTTAGGCCATTATGACATCACAACCTGTATGGGCATTAAGGAGAGAGGCTGAGCAGGGCACTACACACTGCTGAACAGTGTTCCCAGACCAACATGGGGAGAGGAAACTAGGGAGTATAGGAGGCAGGGAATATCTCATGATCTTCCCTGGGAAGATCATCTGAGCCACAGATCAGCCCCAAGGTCACATCGGAACAGGGGACAACCAGAGGACAGTGAGTGCTACTTTCATGTGAGTACTAAGGACATAGACTGTTCTGTGAACCATGTCCCATGACCAGCAGTGCTCAGTCTCCTGTGCCCTGAAGGTGAGCACTCCTCATCTAGGAATTTTCTGTCTTCTCTGGATCCTACACTAAATGTTCCCTCACACAGCATTGCTTGGGTTCTTGTGAGTCCTGTGGGTGAGGGGCACTCATACTCTATGGATCATCTTAGTACTACCCCTTCTTCTAACAGTATTCAGTCTTCTGTGTTTTAGCTGCTTAGTTCACCTAACTTGCCCTCACTCAGTCTCCTCTGGGTCTTGTGGGTGAAGGCGGCTCACCAGACAGTGCTGTCTTCCTTGGGTTCTGTCCTAATCTCCTCTTGCACCTTCATGGTCCTCTGAGTCCAGTGGGTGAGTGTCTGTCTCCTATCAGTACTCAGTCCTCTCTGGATATTATGGATTGAAACGCTTCCAGGACAAGAGCTCACTCTCCACTAAGCCCTAGGTAATGTTCTCTTAGTAAAAACTCTGGGAGAGTCCCATTCCTGCTAATGCCCATATAACATTTCTGGCCTTGTCTACCTGTCCAGGCCAACACTACTCTGGAAACTTGAAGAGATGTGGATACTTTCTCTTTCCAACAACCTCAATAAAACTTTGATGCTGCCATGCAGACAGGCTCCTCACCAATTCCTGAAAACCCAAGACAATTTTATTGCATGTCAATTCCCACAGTAGCACTGACAGCCTCATTCCACCACTCATGGTACACAATTTTCACACCATTGCTCAAGTGGCTGAGTTCTTATGGTTTATGTAGCATGCCCGGGATTTCTGATGTGTTTCTGAACAGTGTATGGAAAGAATCTATTTAAGTGTTGTCAGGATCTTCTGTAATATGTCACTGGCTGCTTTCTTTTGACAAGAGGGGAAACATCCTAGGACCTTTGAGTCAGGCACGAGGCACACCTTAAGAGACAGTGTGAAATGTGGCCAATGACAATTTCCCAACATCAGGGAGAACTTCTTCAGACTTTTGAAAGTGGATCATTACCACCATACCGGAGGTCACTAAAACTTTGACCCAAGTGATACTGTCAAAAACCTTCCAAAATTCTCAGCACTATAGGTGAGAACAATTCTCCCAAGAGATCGCCATCTCCTCTGGATCCTGTGGTCAAGATCCCCTCATCTATGTTTGCTCTGTCTTCTCTGGGTTCTGCCCTAAATCTCCTCTCAACCAACATTCCTCAGCACTTTCTGAATTCTGTGGGTGAGTTCATCTCTCCCACCAGTGCTCAGTCTTCTCTGGGTCTTGCCCTAAATCTCCCCTCATCCCCCATTTCTCAGGGTTCTGAGTCCTTTGGGTGAATGCCCCACACCCACTAGTTCTCTGGTTCACCTGGGACAGCTTGGTGATAGCCCTTCTCTTCTCATAGCTTAGTTTCTTAGTTTAAGCCTCTAAGTTCACCTAACCCGTCCTTCCTCAGTCTCCTTTGAATCCTGTGGGTGAGCAGCCCTCACCTAACAATACTCATTCCTCTCTGTTTCTCTTTTCTGAGTTCCTTAACTATTCCTTGTTCTCTGAGTCCATTTGGTGAGTTCCCCTCACCTAATAGTGCTCAGTCTTTGCTCTGTTCTATTACAGGTTCCCCAAGACAATCCTTGCTCAGACTCTTCTGGGTCCTATGGGTGAGCACTCCTCACCTGACAGTGCTCAGTCTTCTATGGATTCTCCCCTTAATCTCCCTTCATACACCATTGCTCAGGATTATCTTAGTTCTAAGGTGAGGGGCCTTTGCACACAGGTGCTCAGTTATCCCTGAATATTGCTTGTGAGTGCCCCTTAGACTCCAATACTCTCTCTTTTGTATTCTCTGGGTGAGTGTCGCACATTCTTCCATGCTCCAGTATACTATGGGACCTCTGCGTGAGTACCCCTCACCCAAGAGTGATCAGTCTCCTCTGTGTCATGTGCAAAGTTCCCATAGCTAATCTTTTCTCAACGTCCTCTGACTCCTGTGTGTTACCATCGGTAGCCTAACATAGCTCACCCTTTTCTGGGTTCTGCCTTATCCTCATGTACCCAACCATTGCTCAGGGTTTACTGAGTCCTGTGGATGAGCAACACTCTCCCACCAGTGCTCAGTGTTATCTTTGTCCTGTCCTTAATCTCAAATCCCCACCATTGCTCATGGTATTCTGAGTCCTGTGGGAGAGCACTTCTCTCCACCAGTGCTCAGTCACCTGTGGATATTTTGGGATGGTCCTTAACCTCACCTACCCCACCATTGCTCAAGGTTTTCTGAGTCCTGTGAGTGAGCGCACTTCTCCCACACATTCTCAGTCTTCTAAGGGTCTTATCCTTAATATCCCTTCTTACACCATTGCTCAGGGTCCTCTGAGTCCTGTGGGTGAGCACCTCTCTTCCAACAGCACTTAGTCCTTTCTGGATATTGTGGATGAGCAAACTTCCATGACCAGTTCTCACTCTCCACCAAGCCCTAGGCAATGCAATTCTTTTAGTGAAATCTCTGGGTGAGTTCCATTCCTACTAATGTCAGTTCATCATCACTGGCCTTATCTGCATGTCTAAATCGACACTACTGTGGAAACTAGGAGAGATGTGGATCCTTACTCTTTCCAAAAATCTCAATAGACTGCTGGTGCTGCCATGCAGACAGACTCCTCGCCAGTACCTGAAAACCCAAGACAGTTTTATTGGGTGTTAATTTCCACATTTCTGAGGACCTCATTCCACCACTCATTGTACACCATTTCCACACCATTGCTCAAGTGGCTGAGCTCTTATGGGGAATCTAGAATTCCCAGGATTTCTGAATTCTTTCTGAACAGTGGATGAAAAGCATATATTCAATGATTTTTAGGATCTTCTTTGATATGTCACTGGCTGCACTCTTTGCAGAAGAGAGGAAACCTCCTAGGACCCTGAGTCAGGCACAATGCACATCTTCAAAGGACAGTGTACACTGTGGCCAAGGACAATTTCCTATCATCATGGAGGAATTCTTCAGACCTTTGAAATTGGACTATTCCCACTATACTGGATGGCACTGGAACATTAGCCCAAGGGATACTCTGGAAAAGGTTCCAAAAGTCTGAGCCCTGTAGTTTAGAACCACTCTCCAAAAGACCTCTGTGTCCTCTGACTCCTCTGGTTGAGGGTCCCTCTCCCACCCATTCTCAGTCTT
>JAJEJO010044777.1:1220-25385 GCA_020662805.1 Glaucomys volans
AAGGGAGGGGTGGGGGCGGGTGGGGGGTAAAATTAATAACAGAGAGTGTGTGACAGATACCATTGCCCTGTGTACATGCATGAATGCACAGATGGTGTGACTCTACTCTGTGTACAACCAGTGAAACAATAGCTGTACTCCATTTGTGTTCAATGAATCAATAAGTAAATAAAAAAAAAACATATTCAATAGATAGTGCACCATGTTCAAGTAGGGTTCATCCCAGGAATGCAAGGTTGTTTCAACATATGAAAATCAATAAACATAATACATCACATCAATAGACTTAACGATAAAAATCATATGATCATCTAAATAGATGCAGAAAAGGCATTTGACAAAATTCAACAATCCTTCATGTTCAAAACACTAGAAAAAATGGGGATAGTAAGAACAAACCTCAACATTGTAAAAGATATCTGTGCTAATTAACTCCAGGCCAACATCATTCAAAATTGATGAAAATTGAAAGAATACCCTTTAAAAACTGGAACAAGACAGGGATGCCCTCATTCACCCCTTCTACTCAACATTGTCCTTGAAACTCAGCCAATCAGACAGATGAAAGAAATTAAAAGGATACGAATAGGAATAGAAGAACCAAACTATAACTATTTGTCAATGATATGATTCTACTTTTAGAAGATCCAAAATATTCCACAAGAAAACTCCTAGAATTCATAAATGAATTCAGCAAAATAGCAGAATATAAAATCAATCCCCATAAATCAAATGCATTTCTATACATCAGTGATGAATCCAATGCAAAAGGAATTAGGAAAACTACCCCATTCACAATAGCCTCAAAAAAATAAATGCTTGGGAATCAATCTAGCAAAAGCAGAGAAAGTCCTCTACAGTGAAAAATACAGAACACTAAAGAAAGAAATTAAAGAAGACCTTAGAAGATGGAAAGAACTCCCTTGTTCTCAGGCAGAATTAATATTGTCACAATGGCCATACTACCAAAAGTGTTATACAGAGTCAATGAAATTCCTGTTAAAATCCCAATGTCATTCTTCATAGAAATAGAAAAAACAATCATGAAATTCATTTGGAAAAAGAAGAGATCCAGAATAGCCAAGGCAGTCCTTAGCAAGAAGAGTGAAGCAGGAGGCATCTTGAAAATGGCATGGTATTGGCACCAAAATAGACATGTAGACCAATGGTACAAAATAGAAGACACACAGACAAACCCACAAAGTACAGTTATCTCATTCTAGACAAAGGTGGTAAAACCATACATTGGATAAAAGATAGCTTATTCAACAGATGATGCTGGGAAAACTGAAAATCCATATGTAACAAAATGAAATTAAACCTCTATCTCTCACCCTGCACAAAACTCAAAGTGTATCAAAGACTTAGGCACTAAAACAGAGACCCTGTGCCTAATAGAAGAAAACCTAGGCCCAGATCTTCAACATGTTGGCTTAGGACCTGACTTCCTTAACAATTAGACTCCTAAAGCACAAGAAGTAAAATTAAGAATCAATAAATGGGATGGATTCAACCTAAAAAGCTTCTTCTCAGCAAAGAAACAATTACATGAAGAGAGAGCCTACAGAATGGCAGAAAATCTTTTCCACACACACCTCAGATAGAGCACTAATCCCCAGGATATATAAAGGACTCAAAAAACTTAACACCAAAAAAACAACCCAATCAGTAAATGGGCTAAGGAACTGAACAGACACTTCACAGAAGAAATACAATCAATCAACAAACATGTGAAAAAAATGTACTCCATCTCTTGCAATTAGAGAACTGAAAATCAAAACTAAGATTTCATCTCCCTCCAGTCAGAATGGCAATTATCCAAAATACAAGCAATAATAAGTGTTGGTGAGGATGTGGGGAAAAAGGTACACTTATACATTGCTGGTAGGATTGCCGATTGGTGCAACCACAATGGCAAGCAGTATGGAGATTTCTTAGAAAACTTGGAATGGAACCACCATTTGACCCAGCTATCTCACTCCTCTGTTTACACCCAAAGAACTTAAAATCAGCATACTAGAGTGACACAGCCACATCAATGTTTACAGCAGCTCAATTCACAATTCACAATAACTAAACTATAGAACCAGCCTAGATGCCCTTCAAAGATGAATGGATAAAGAAAATGTTGTATATATATACACACAATATCACTCATCCTTAAAGAAGAATGAAATTATGGCATTTGCAGGTAAATGATCAGAACTAGAGAATATCATGCTAAGTGAAATAAGCCAATCCCCCAAAACCAAAGTCTGAATGTTTTCTGGGATAAGTGGATGCTGGTTCATAGAGGGGGGAAGAATGAAGGAACTTTGGATTGTGCACAGGGGAGTCAGGAGAGGAGTGGTACAGTGGGGATGGAAAGGATGGTAGAATAAGACAGACATTATTACCCTATATACATTCATGATTACATTACTGGTCTGATCGCACCATGTACAGCCAGAGGAATGTAAAGTTATGCTCCTTTTGTGTACATTGTGTGAAAAGGCATTCTACTGTCATGTATAACCAATCAGAACAAATTTTTTTAAAAGAAAATAAAGTCTGGTTGAACTAAAAAACATGCTAACTTTCCATCAGAATGGCTAAATTGGGTATTGCAATTCACATGAACAGGCTCTGGGAACAAACTGTTAAATTTTTAGAAGCCTTGTGAGTCAGTTGTTAAACATAGCCATTATCAAATATTTAATGCTACATGTTTACAAGTAAAGAAATTATATTAAAAACATAAATGATACTCAAAATTCATCACTTCATAATTATTTTACATTTTGCAATCTCCTGCATTTATTTATATCCACTATCTCTATTTGATGGAGATGCACTATAATAGTGTGCTACTTTCTGTACATTTCCCCAACTCCACATTTAGCAACATCACATATGTAGCTTGAAATCAGCAATCATTTCAAATAATTGGAGCTACTTACGCCAGGAAAATCAAGATTTGATTTATCATTTTGTTGAATGTCCAGACATTTGATGTTAACAAACATTAAATTTAAAATGTGTTATGTATATAGAGTTTACATTGTGAAGAGCTCAGACCATTGAGGAAATGTTCTTCCAGTATTTAAAATCCTATAATATGATTTAACAAAGAAGTCTTCTCATTGTGAACAAAAGAAGTTTCAACATACATTTTCAATGCTTCACTTTTATCTTACCCAGTAATAATAATGAAAATATTAATCAACCTTCACGTTGGAACTCAGAGAACCAGGTACTACTAATATTTACCAGTCCAAGTTCACATAGCTAATTAGTGTCAAAGGGAGATTCGAACTCAGACTCACTTTACCAGGCTTAGTAATCTTTTTCTCAAACCCCTTGTTCCTACCTGTCAAAGAGGAAGGATAGGACTACAATTGCTGATGGTAGACATGAGTCTAATTCCTTTCTTCACATCTTATAGGTTGTCTTTATAAAGCTTAGTATCAGAGTGGTTTGATTGTATTAATATCAAGGATTTTAGATCTTCAATTTTAGAAGATATAAGCATATTCTTCACATTAGATCTCAAAACTGATAGGCCAAATCAGTAGTATTCAGTCCATGAACCTTAGAGTGGGCCAGATGTGCTTCCTGCACATCTCATTAGCTGTGTAACCTTATGCTGTCCAAGCCCCTCTTTCCTCAACTTTAAAATGAGAATAATAATAACAATTATGATTATTGAATGGGATTTTATTCAATTTAAGTGAAATAACTAAATAGTTAAGATAATGTACTTTGTATCATGCTTGGCACATACTAGCATGCTAAACCTGTTAGGAATCAATAGCACTACTCTTTCACTAAGTTACAGGATGTGGTAGGAGGAAATTGATAAGTATGGCAGATGGTGTCCCATGCATACCCCTTCTCCATAGTCACCTTCCAATGATTGGTGTGGGAATGGCAAGATAACCCAATTTGGGACAATGTGCTTTTTTTTTTTTTTTTTTAAGGAACACACTTGATTTGACATCCTGTTCCTTCTGTTTCAGCTCAAAGGTGGAGCAGCTGCGCAGCCAAAATCATACAGATGGGTGTTAACATGGTAAAGATGGTGGTCTATGGAAGATAGAACACATTCAGATCTGTAATGATGCTGAACTGCCTGCCACCCTCTGCTGCCCACCAGGGCACTTCTTCATGGGCAAGAAAAATGCAAAAATGCACTTCTGTCTTCCACAGCCACTTTAGGAGTGTTTTCTATTATTTGTCATTAAAGTATTTTTAACTAATAAAATGTGTTAAAATTAGAGGTGTAAGGATCAGAGAGGAGGGATGTGGAGAGACAGGGGGCAGATAGAGGGACAGAATTGGAGAGAAATGCTTAATTCATGAAAAATAATGGTTTGTTTAATTTCTTAAGAACAAACACCTTCTAATCATCAATGGTACATATTTCCTCACCCACAACTAATCACATGGTCAGGAAGTTAATAAAATGTGGAAAATACCAAATAAAAAGTTCTACAACTCAAGAAATTCCATGTGGAAAAAAAGAAATCCATTTTATTCTAACCCTGAACAAATTCAAGAATGAGAAAATTCCTGACAGGAGACAGGAAATGTAATCTGAAGAAAGCTTACCTAACAGAATGAACCATGTAACTGTCAGAAGGAAAACATTTTTATGAAGTGTGCTGTCCACACCTTTCATAGTTGAGCCACATATTTCTGCTATGTATTTCTGAGCTTCTAATGACATTCTTCTAATAAAGAATAGCCTGGATACAGGAAATACGGGCTGAAAAAGTTGATATAGCCTTGCCAAGAATAGCTAATTTGGGGCAAGTTATCATTTTTAAAAATGATGCTGAAGATGATAAGCAATATTTACTGTAATTAATTAAAACATGTTATTTTATTTCTTTCCTAACTTCCTTACAGGGGGAAAAATAGCATTTAGCCAGGAGGACTTCCTCTATAATTCTCATTTTCTGTGTACAATGTTAGAAAAGAAAAACCTTTTGCTTTGTGAGTTTTTAAAGTTTGGGGACTACGAAAATAGTTGCCTGAGGCCATAGCTTCCCTGAGGCACTGTCATCTTAGTCAGTTCAGGTGCTATAACAACATACCATAGTCTGTGTGGCTTATAAACAACAAAATGTGTTTCCTATGCTAAAGGCTGTGAGAGCCAAGATAAAGTCACCTGCAGATGCACTGTCAGGAGAGGGCCTGCTTCCTGGTTCACAGACAGCATTTTTTCATTATGCCCTCATGGTGGAAGGGGTGAGAGGTCTGTCTTGGGCCTCTCTTATGAAGCACTAATCCCATTTGTGAGGGCAGAGCCCTTAAGACCTAATCATCTTCCTGGGAGTTGAACTAAGGGGCACTCAACCACTGAACCACATTCCCAGCCCTATGATGTATCTTATTTAGAGACAGGGTCTCATTGAGTTGCTTAGTGCCTCACTTTTGCTGAGGCTGGCTTTGAATTCACTATCCTCCTATTTCAGCCTCCAGAGACACTGGGATTACAGGCATGTGCCACCATGCCTGGCAGTCTTTCCCTTTTCAAAATGTGATTTCTTTTATTTTTCCACACAAAGAAATGAAAGCATCTGGAAGGTGCTGATTGGGAGGGGTTTGGGAGAACTGTCCCAGTGTCTGGCTCTTTCAAGGGCATAAGGTCCTGGGCAGCCCAGAGGCAGCACTGAGTCAGGAGATCTCACAGGCCCCAAAACATTTTAGCCTTGGAAAACCCTACTTTGGTTTGCTATGCCAAGCCTGTCTCATCCCCACTGGCCTTGGCATGGCTCAAATTTCTTTCAACCTGACTTCCATCTCCTGGTGTCTGTGGCTTCAGCCTTCCCAGTCTCCTTCATTACTCTGCATTTGACTGATATCCTGTTCTCCATTCTTGACCCTTCTCAGAATTATTTCCTCAAATTTTTTTTATTCCTTTTTCTCAGGCTTGTTAATCAGAATAGCTTCTCATCCGCCTCAGACTACCTCGTGCTTCTTCCTCCTTCTGTCAGTATTCTGGTGAGCAGTGGCTTGTTGAGGGGGGTTTCCTAAATATTCATTGCCATCTATTGACTAACCTGTGCTAGCATTTTACCAGGCACGGAATTCGAGTCCATTAGTCTGCATTTCCAAGATCCACCCTTCGAAATTTGTTTAGTCATGGTTTATAAGTCAGCTTTGTGACAACTTAGAAGAGGAACACTGTATTTTGGCTCACAGTTTTAGAGATTTTGTTCATGGTGGGCTGACTCCATTGCTCTGGGCCCAAGATGAGGCTGATCATCATGGCAGAAGAGCATGGTGGAAGAGCACTCCTCCATTCATGGCAACCTGGAAGCAGAGAGAAGGAAGGGGAAAGTGGCCTCCCGAAGGAAAATGAACACTTCCAGTGCACAATCTCCAGTAACCCATCTCCTTCAGCCATGTCCCACCTGCCTGCAGTTATCACCCATTCAGTCCATTCAAACTAGGGTGAACTAATTAGGTTATAGCTCTCACAGTCCAATCATTTCACCTCTGAATATTCCTGCATTAAAGCAGGAACTTTGAGGGACCACCATATACCCAAACTGTAACCCATGGCAACATTTTCTACTTCTGTACCTGAACTCTTGACCATGAACCTGAAAATTAATTCACATAGACTCTGTGATCATATCTCTAAGAACTTGGAACAACTCATGTGGACCCAAAGTCTTAAAGATATTTAAAGAAGCAAGTCAATGATTGTCTCACTTAAGCTGGTCTTTCCTGTCCTCTTTACAACATGTACTTCACAAGTTCTAGTTTAAGTAACAGAAGAAATTAAAGGGAGTTGAGTTCTGTCTTTTCTGTACCATCTGTTAATATTAGACCATCTGTCTCAGGCCTTGGCCATATCTCTTTTTTGTTCTTCCTCTGAACTTAGCTTAAGAAAAAGATCAGTCAAAACCCTCCAAAATACTGTTTAGCATTTCTACAAGATTCAGCACAACCTACACTTGAGACTTTCTAATATTATTATTTCAGCTTTATGTCACTTTCCCATATAGATCCTTGAAATTTTCGCTACCCTGTTATTTATTGTGTGTTCCCCTTGTAAATGTCTGTTAATCAGAACGCACAGAGGAAACAGCCGGGAGCAACAAAGAGGATCTGCTCTTCTAATCCCTCATTTACATGCCTGGCAAGTCCCAGAGTCCACCTCTTCGACATTACAAATAGTATTATTACTTTCTCCAGACACTTGTATCACTTCCATTAACCAAGAGTTCTTTGTTATAGATTAACAATAAAGGTACATAAGAAGTGACTCTTGTTGATTTCTTAATATATATTTATTGAGATACATTGTTAACAGTAACAGAATTATCTGATGTTTTTCATTATTCAAATGTGTCTTTCTAATGGAGTTGTGGTCTCCATTACTATCATTTCTCTGTGTGTGTGTGTGTGTGTGTGTGTGTGTGTGTGTGTGTGTGAAAGAGAGAGAGAGAGAGAGAGAGAGAGAGAGAGATGAGTCTTTTCCATTCAACAGGACATAATGTGGAATACTTAACAAAACTGCTTCTCTTTTCTTTCATTTTCTCTCTTTCTCTTTTTACTTCAAAGTCCTCTAAATGTTCAGCTCTTAGAATCATAGAAACATACTCATTTCTATCTGGCCTTGAATTCTTTCTTCTTCTGAGCCAGGCATACTCCTTCATGGCTTGATTTTAGCTTCAGGTGCCACTTTCCCACATGGGGTAACAATTATAAAATCGTTTGTACCTTCTAGTGCTAATACTTCAAATCTCCTTTCTCCATTCTTCATCATCACATAAACATAAACATGAACATAAAGCCATGTGCCTGGCTCTAATGGAAAAGAAGGAATACAAGGGCCAGACAGAAACGTGTGCATGTTTCTGTAATTATTCTTCATCCCTCCTCTCCTTCCACCCTCTTCTCTCTCTCTTGCCCTTTCCTTATCAAATGTTTGTTGAGTGCTTACTGCATACCAACTGCACAAGGTAAAACCACAAACAGGAATTTACAGTCTTAGGAGCTTATAGATTTTAATCTCAAGTGAAACTCTGAAAGTATTTAATGTGCTTCTTTCTGCAACTCAGTAAGTGTTATTGGTTAAGTTCCTGATATATACATAGAACCAGGATAGGATGTAAAATAATCAGAGTGGAGTAGCACAATGAGTTATTGGTTTAGAGAAAGAAAATGGGCTTTGAGACCATGTCTAGATTTAAACCTGCTCAAGGACCTCACCATGAGACTTAGGTATGTCATCCCAGTCTCCTCCTCTATACAGGGTGATTACCATCTTGTAGAAGTTTAATGAGAGCTAGAGATGTGTGTGTGTGAGTGTGTGTATTACTAGTAGTGTACACATGTAGGTATTGCTCTATCTAGAAAAAGACTTTGGATGTAGTATACACAGGATTGACCAAAACATAGTTTGTATCTTTTTTTAATTTTTACAGTCAGCATTTTGATTCATTGTACACAAATGGGGCACAATTTTTCATTTCTATGAATGTGCATGATATAGATTCATACCATTTGTGTAATCATACATGTACATAGGGGAATGATGTCTGTCTCATTCTGCCATACTTTACATCTTATCTACAAAAAAGAACTCATTATTTACCCAAGTTACAAACCCCTCTTTCAGCTGTATCTTCTCCTTACAATATGTCACTTTTCTTTCTACAAATTGATAAATGAGTCTCTCAATTTGATAGCCCACAGGAAGAGTTGTCAGCTTTAAAATTTTAACTATTGTACCACTGTTTTTTCCTAAAAAGATTTTGCATAAAATATTTATTTTTGGAAGTGTTTAATGTTGTGTTGTCCTTTTACTTCATGGACAAGAATCATACATAGTATTAAGTGGTACAGTCACAATATCAGTTTCAAGTTTTTAAAGATCTCTCAGCATCTTCATTAAAATCCCACAGCATGAATCAGTGTGGGCAGAAAAAGCTCTCTGATATTATTTTGTGTCTGTATTTCAACAGGTATAAATCAAGATGTTACTCTAGCCTTTCTCTGTTTCCTGTTTGCTAATTTTTTTTTCAATGTATGTTTCATAACTGGGTCAGTCTTCAGGAAAAAAGTTGCTTCCCTGGTCAGTCTTGCCTTCACCAATCTCCACTCTGTCTGGACATACCTCTACTCCATTCATTTGCAGGTCCACAGAGATAAGTCATCGTCATCCAGTGATGGGCATGTCCATTGTTGTGGGTCCTCCTCACTCATTTCCATTTGCTCCTCCTTTGATCTGGTCTGGCCCCTGCCTCAATTATGTGTGATTGTAGTCCTCACCTTGAGACTTAAGAGTTTCTGGTCAACACCTTGGCCTCTATCAAAGATTCTGGCTTGCATTTATACTAATAGTGCTCTTCAAATGCGTTTTTCTCAACAACCAAACCAACACCATCTGGGAATTCATTCTATCGACATATCTTTTTAATTGGCTGTGTGTCAAGCACCCTGCCTTGAGATCCAATTCTTGGGCTTGTCCCTTATTCCCCCAAAGAGAGATTTAGATCATGTTTTCCTCAACCCTGTTTCTATGATGTCATCCAGTTACAGCCAGTGCTCAAGACAACACTGATCATTAGGAAATGTGGCATTAATGATAGACTGAATCTGTTACTGGTTTTTCTCTTCTGGCTCTGATATCCAGCATACTTGAAAGGGATATTTCACACCGTAGGCCTCTCTTACTTACTACTCTATTGTTTAATCCATACAAAAGGTCTGTGCTTCAGTTTTCTCAATTATAATTCCAGTCTCAGCCCCAGGTCTGGGATGTACCTTAAGTCAATCAAATGTGAGAATCCTGACTCACCCAGCTCCTGCTGGTGTGGTCCTACCATTACAACCACAAACAGCTGTTCTATGCTCAGTCCCTCACATGGAGGCTCACCATAAGCCTAACTGGACCATCTGACTAGTTTTGAGTGTTGTCTATTGTTAGTCCCATCTACCAGGCTGGATCTTGTACAATATCTTTTAGAACCAAAACAAACAACTTTGGGTTTTTTTTATTATGTTACAATTTCTTTCTTTCTTTTTAAACATGTTTATTAGTGCATTACAATTATACTTAATAGTGGAGTTCACTGTGTCATATTCATACATTATATAACATAATTGGCTCCATTTAATTCCCCAGTACTTTTCCTATCCTCCCCTCTTCCCACTCCCTTATACCCCTTGCCCTCCCCACCACTACTCTACTGGTCTCCCTTCTATTTATTTTTTTTTAATGAGTGCCCTATAATTCTACATAAAAGTGTGATTCATTGTGATATATTCATGTGTGCACATAGCATAATTTGATCAATTTCACTTCACAGCACCTCCAGGGGCCCTCCCCTTCCCCTGCCCCTCCATCCCCTTCCTCTACCCTATTGTTCTCCCATGTGTTACTTTCTTGAGGCCTTTACTCTCCCTGTCATTCCCATCTGTGGAGGTTTTCCTCTTGATCTCCACTTCAGCATATGGCTCAATCACAGCATGTGACAAGCCTGCTTGTCTGAGTTATGGCATGTGCCAATACTAAGATAATCAGGTAACTCCTCATCCAGACCAGGACAATTTTGAAAGTAAAACTGTATTCTACTAATAACAATACCAGGGTAACATCTGTCAACATGAAGTGTCCCAGGAAAATCAGGTGACAAAAATAATGACAAAACATTCTATATTTTGCAGGTACACCTGCACTGATGCAGAAGTACATGCAACTTTCCTGAATTTTACCATCAATAATATCTTTGCCAACAAACGAACATAATGGTCTTCATGCCCTCAGTAACATGCTTGCTTATCAAATTGATTATATTTTATTAATGTTCTTATAAACTTTGTCCCAAGGGAGAT
This sequence comes from Glaucomys volans, assembly GCA_020662805.1. Classification (NCBI taxonomy): domain Eukaryota; kingdom Metazoa; phylum Chordata; class Mammalia; order Rodentia; family Sciuridae; genus Glaucomys; species Glaucomys volans. The sequence continues at coordinate 12,060 of JAJEJO010044777.1, forward strand.
TCCTATTTTAGTGTAATATAGGGTCAGTCAAAGGGAGATCATTATGCTTTTTTTCATTCCCTGAAACTATCTGTCTTCAGAAATGGTTTGGAAGCAAAATTTATTCTGTATGCAATAAAAAAGCATTGCCAACAGTATACTATAATCACTTCTGATATATTTCATTTGAAAAATCTTCGATTTCCCCTCTTGTGACAAAATTCTGTTGTGTTCCATATATAAGTAAGTGAAGGCCACCATGTACTGTCCCATGAATTCTTGTGATATGCTGGCTGATGTTCTGTCAAGGCAATGAGATGTAGGCCTTGCCTTATCAAGATTTCTACCATTATTATTATTCTCTTGGCAATTAAAAAAAACTTGTGAAATTTAGGCCAGTATCTCTATTTACATTTCTTAAGTGTTTGACATCTATCATCTCACTCACTTTATTGTTAAAACAAACCTATGAAGCTGTATAATCAGCCTCTACAGAAAAAAGAAACTGAAACTCAGAAAGATAAAGCAATTTGCTCAAGGTCATCCAGATACTGAGTGGTAGAGCTAGGATGTGAACTTCCATGACCTGACTTGCAAGTCTGTATTTCAATCCATTGAGCAGAACTAATGTATGCCATAGAAGAGAAGGGACGTCCTTGCCTCTAAAAAGCTCACAGAATTTAGAGCTGCACAGGGCATACGAAAGCCAAGTGGACAAATCATTGTTATCCAGCATCACCTTGCTGCAAGAAAACCAGGTCATGCCTACTGGAGAGGCAGTGGGAAGAGGGAATTCCACCCTGCCTTGGAGACTCTCCCCTCTACATGTTACTGCAAGTAACATCTGAACTGACCACAAGCAATGAATGAGTCTGTCAGATACAAAGAAAGGGAAGAGGCAATCCAGTATTAACAGAGCCATGAGCTGGTAGGCCAGGTGGTCGCTCAATAGGTAAGGAGAGAGAAGAGGAGGTGTCTGGAAAGGTGGCAAGGCCTCCTGAGCACCTTGGACTTCACTCTTTATAGTGAGGTGTCTTTGAAGCCTTGTAGCCAGGGAGTTCTATGACCAGATTTCTATCTTAGAAAGACAATAATTGTGGCAGTATGGAGCACTGGTTGGAAGAGAAAGAAAGGAGAAACCAAAAGGTCCAATTGAAGTGTGATATAATTTGCTATAATGTGAGCCACAGATAATGAAAGTCTAAAATAAATCCTTGAAATGATAACAGGAACTAGAGAGCAAGAAGGTGAAGAAAATACTTCACAATTAACAGGCTCTAGGAGGAGGAAAGGGTAGGATTCTAGCAAGAGACAGTAAAGCAGGGAGAAGCTCTGAGGACCAAAGTTGACTCTGAGAGAATATTAGCATTTCAGGAGGTCAGTGAAAAGTATGGAAAGAATGGCTCCCGAATGTCCAGCAGAGGATGACAATGAAATACTCATTTATTATTCAAATAAGTTTACCAAGAGTAGTACATGTCATTAAGACATGTGGCAAAACTAATTTCTTATTCCTAGACCAAAAGCATTTTCTTTGATATAGTGAAATACAAATGTATTATTTTCCAAGGAAGCAAATGAGGGCATGTGAATAAAATGCAACATTGAGGCTAAGTGAGTGCCTTAGTCTAAATTCAGTAAATGTTCACTCATCTCATAAGAAACTAGATTGAGAAATATGGTTTAGGTTTTTCAGTCTATGGCATAGCCCTCACCCACGACTTTGAACCCATGTCTTTTATTTGAAAATAGTAACAAATACCTAACTTCTTTCTTTCTCCTTGTGATAATATTCTGTTGTGTTCCAGATAATAAGTGAAATCCATCCATGCACAACCCCATGAATTCTTGGGATGTGCTTATGTTCTTCTGTCATGTTAAGGAGATGTGGGTCCTGCTTTGTTGAGTCCTGTTTTCTTTACTAAAGAAGCCAGTATGATTAAAGAGAAATGTTTGTCATGTATTATCATGCTTAGTGTCTTTGCTGTAGAATGGAAGAAATAAAAATGATGTCAATTAGAGCACAACCTCCAGAAACTTCTAAACTTAGAAGAGACATATGTCTAAACTTAATGTCAGAGACATATATTAAGTCCACCTACAGGGAGGAGGCAAAGTCCCCTGCCTTGGCCATCAATTTGTCCTTTTATGAAAAGGCCACAACAGATAGTGAAGGATTGGAGGAACTTATATTCTCATAAATATTGTCATTGATGTTGTATCAGAGAGAAATAAGATACCTCTTGGTGCCCATACCTGGACAACATGCTTAATGCCGTGGAAAATGATGGCCTGTGTTTAAATCACATACCAGCTACAGAAAAGACATGCAAACTTCAGCAAGTAAGTTACGTAGCATTTCTGGGGCATCTATTTCACCGTCTGTAAACTGATTATAATTGTACACATCTCAGACAACAGTTGACGGTATCAAGTGAACTAAGAGCTGTAACGTGCTTTACAGGAGTGCCTGGCATAGCAAATATTTAATAAATATTGGACGTTATTAATATCAAACATCCCCAACAAAGTGGGCAAACCTTTGGCATGTGCACTGCCACATCCCAGTCAAGAGCACAGTAGTCTAACTTAGATGACTTCTAAAGGAATCTATCTAAACACAGTGCTCCAGCCAGCCACTACCATTTGACTCAGATGAAACCTACATCACAGGAAATGGAAATCTTAGAAATGGTGCCAACTCAAGAGCACACCATGAAAATGCCTTAAGACAGCAGTCCTTAAAAGTCAAGTGCAGGCCTATAATACCAGCAACTCTGAGGTTGAGGTAGGAGGATTGCAAGTTTGAGGCCGGTCTGGGCAACTTAGCAAGACCCTGTCTCATAATGAAAAATAAATAAATAAAGGGCTGGGGATGTAGCTTAGGGATAGAGTGCCATGGGGTTCAATCCCCAGTACCATAAAAAAAAAAAAAAGAAAAAAGAGAAAGAAAAAGAAAATAGCACTTAGAGGTATTTGTGATGGTTTTCATGTAGGAGGTGAGTTGCCTGACAGACATAGAGAAGACAAGCTCAATTTGGCAGACTCTGACAAGTGTAACTCCCATTTTGTGGGAGCTTCCTGAGTGTATGTTTAAGCTTTGACAGTGATATTGTAAAATACCTCCCCTGAATTAAGACTGCTGGTGATATTCCACAGAGGTTTTGTCTGTCAAATGATCCCTTGCACCTGACATCCTACATCTCACTTCCTTACACAGAGCTTATTTTAAGTCAGATGTGACAAAAACAAGCCACCAGGCTTTGTATCTAGGGCCTTAAGCAAGTCAACAGGCCTCACGAAAATTAAGCCCTACCAATAACATTTTAAGTTCAAAGATTGATTAAATACATTCATCAGCTAAAGTTCCTCTTACACTTTGTATGCAACACATGCACCCGGGTGATGGAGAAAATGTACAGAGTTGTTCTTACCTTTAAGGAGAATGTGATTTTGCACACAAACACTTGCTCCTTTTTTTAATACAAAAATTACACATGCTCACTTAAAAAATTAAAATATAAAAATATGCAAACTAAAGATTTTTGAGTACTTTGTAGATTCTGGAGATTAGTGCTCTATCTGAAGTGTGTGTGGCAAAGATTTTCTCCCACTCTGAAGGCTCTCTCTTCACATTGCTGATTGTTTCCCTTGTTGAGAAAAAGCTTTTTAGTTTGACTCTATCCCAATCATTAATTCCTGCTTTTATTTCAGCGCTTTGGGAGTCATGTTAAGGAAATCTGGTCCTAGGCCAACATGATGAAAATTTGGACCTATTTTCTCTTCTATTAGGTGCAGGGTCTCTGGTCTAATTCCTAAGTCCTTGATCCATTTTGAGTTGAGTTTTGTACAGGGTGAGAGATATGGGTTTAGTTTCATTTTGCTGCATATGGATTTCCAATTTTCCCAGCACCATTTGTTGAAGAGGCTGTCTTTTCTCCATTGTATGTTTTTGGCTCCTTTGTCAAGTATGAGATACCTGTATTTATGTGGGTTTGTCTCTGTGTCCTCTATTCTGTACCATTGATCTACCTGTCTATTTTGGTGCCATTACCATGCTGTTTTTGTTACTATTGCTCTGTAGTATATTTGAAGGTCTGGTATTGTGATACCCCCTGCTTTGCTCTTCTTGCTAAGAATTGTTTTGGCTATTCTGGGTCTCTTATTCCTCCAAATGAATTTCATGATTGCTTGCTCTAATTCTATGAGGTCTGTCATTGGGATTTTAATTGGAATTGCATTGAATTTGTATAGCACTTTTGGTAGTATGGCCATTTTGACTATATTAATTCTGCCTATCCAAGAACATGGGAGTTCTTTCCATCTTCTCAGACTTTCTTTAATTTCTTTCTTTAGTGTTCTGTAGTTCTCATTGTAGAGATCTTTCACCTCTTTTGTTAGATTGATTCCCAAGTATTTTATTTTTTTTAGAGGCTATTGTGAATGGTATAGTTTTCCTAATTTCTCTCTCAGAGGATGTATCACTTATGAATAAAAATGCATTAGATTTATGAGCATTAATTTTATATCCTGCTACCCCACTAAATTCGTTTATGAGTTCCAGAAGTTTTCTGGTGGAATTTTTAGGGTCTTCTAAATAGAGAATCATGTCATCAGCAAATCAGGATAAATGGGCCAAAGAAATGAACAGGCACTTTACAGAGGAAGATCTTCAAGCAATCAACAGATTTATGAAAAAATGTTCAACATCACTGGTTATAAGAGAAATGCAAATCAAAACTACCTTAAGATTTCATCTTACCCCAATTAGAATGTCTTTTATCAAGAACACAGGCAACAACAGGTGTTGGCGAGGATGTGGGGAAAAGGGTACATTCATACATTGCTGGTGGGATTGCAAATTGGTGCAGGCACTCTGGAAAGCAGTGTGGAGATTCAATGTGTGACAGACACCATTGCCCTGTGTACATGTATGAATGCACAGATGGTGTGACCCTACTTTGTGTACAACCAGAGAAACAATAGCTGTACTCCATTTGTGTTCAATGAATCAAAATTAAATTTAAAAAAAATGCAAACTAAAAAAGTAATCTCAAGCTCTCCTCTCCTCAAGAGGAGGCACAATTGCCAAGCAGCTGACCCAGGCCCGGGTTTGCAGGCTTTGGGTTCCACAAAGGCTTTCGGAATTTGTGCTGAAGGAAAACCCTCGGCACACAAAGGCCTTCCTTTTTATTCAACGTCTCTCGGGACTCGTTCACCACTTCTTCAGAACCTGTGTCCACAAAGAGCTGAGCCAGGAATTCTTCCCACATAATCATAGTTCCTCAATCTCTCTGGTGGTCCAGGGTCTATTTTTGAAAAAAAAAAAAAAAAATTGGTACTATTTCTTTTGTAAAAAAGGTTCCAGTTCTTCTAAGCATCTTTTGCCAGTTCTTGGTGTTTAAAATCAGACACCAAAGCATGGTCTCTTTTCAGTTTCTCCTCTTCCTCAGAGTTGAGAATTCTTGCCTGCAGTCCTTTCCTTTGTGATAAAGCCATCTCGTATGCTGGTGGCAATGTACTTACCACGAATGACGAGTCTCCTCCTTGAATCATTTGAGGAATCCACACTGATACTGAAGACACAGGGCTTTCTCAGATGCATTTTCTTCTAGCCTACAATTCCCTCAGCCTAGCACAAGCTTTGAAGGTAGAATTTGGGAGCCATGGTGAAAAATCCTGAGCCTTGATAAACGAATGCAGAGAACTTCGAATTGCAATATTCCTGGTGGACTTCTCTTGCCATGGCACCGCTTCTGGAGAACGTGATTTTGGTAGTCAAAAAGAATCCATAGGCAAATAGTAAAAACATGACAGGTTTGGTGTCAGACTAATTTTTGAAGTGATATAAGCACAAGGAGAAAAGGATAATTAAATGCTCTTCCCAGAATCAAATAAGTGGTTAGCGGTAGGATCTAGAATAAGTATCTCAACAGCACCTAATGATTTAATGCCCTGGATCTACCTTTTTATCACCTCACTCTGCACCACAAATCCCTCCCACATGAATCATCTCACTTTTCATAAAACAACCACACCTTCCAATTTTGGTGGTTTACTGAGCCATGCGTGTGGGCACATGATGTCCATGTGACCGCTTTGCTAAGGCATCCTATGCATCCGTCAGTGATTCAAGGCAGTGTCAGATAAGCAGAAGTCTGGAAGGAGAACTTTAAATGTTAAGAATGGTCAATCCATATACAATTTCTGCCACCTAATGGTTTTTCAAAGTTATTTGCATGCCTTGTGCAAATCCTCTAAATCTAGGCATAATGAAGACAAGTGAGGGAAGTAAATGAAAGCCCAGGGAAAAGCCTGATAGTTCAGCAATAGAAGGAATGGTGACAGAAAAAGAATGTTTTAGCACTTCATCATAAGTGACAAATGGAATTTTTATTTTTAGTGCAATAGTGCACTTTCAAAATGTCAGTATTAAATAGAAGCAAGGAATAATTAGAGAAAAAAATCAATACACTGCTTGCTCATGCTACACCATAGTAGGTATTAGTTCTGAAATCAAGATACTTTCTATAGAGGAATTGTCAAGGGAAAAGCAAATTAGGATAATTTGACAGGGGGACCGGGCAGGAGGAACAAATGCCACATAGGGAAATTCAAAATATTTTAATAAAATTCAAGGGAGGGAGCTTTCAGCCTTGCTTCTGGATAGAAATCTAAAAACATTCTAGCAAAAGTTCCCAAATCCTTCGTTATAAAATGGGGAGTAAATCAATGAAATGAGTAAAGTGAAATTCAAACAATAAAACACATTCTTCTTTAACTGGAAGGAGCAGTTAATAGTAGAAAAGGGACACATTTGCCAGTTCAAATAAAGGGAAAAATTTATTCCTTGCTTGTCTCTGGTGAAGATGCATTCTATGAAAACTGATTTACACACTGATAAAAATACTGTTTCTCTTCTGGAGGACTGCAAACAACTGGTTTTGCTTTATTCCTCTTCTCACAGCATTGACAACTATGACATATAGATTGCACATAAAATGGAACATAATGCACCAAGTGCGGTCATCACTCAAGCCAAACAAACACTGCCTTCATGTTGAGGTTTGGGAGGAACAACCAAACAGTATATTATTAAATATCCACCATATTTCCTCTCTTCTCCTTCTCAGGAATTGAATACTTCATTGCAATATAATCAAAGTGTAAAGTTGGTGTGTTTTCCCCAATAACACACCTGTTCTCTAAATAGAGCTAGCTTCTATTTTAAGGAGAGGCTAAAGTTAAGTCATATCCTGCAATAAATTTCTTGTTTCTTTTGCATGGTATTACAGGGCATTGCTACTGCAAGCAACTATATCAAATCCAAGCTATATAAACATACCAAAGAGAAGATCCAAGATGGCGGACTAGAGGGAGGCTGCGTTCCTTGTTGCTCCGTAAGCCAGGATTCGAAAAGAGGAGAATCTGATTCTCTGGGAAGCAGTCTCTACTCCTCATTGATCCTCTGCTCTTTACCACATCTGTCTACCTCGATCACCCGCAGTCTACCAGCCTAGCGCTACATTTGAGTGCAGATTGCTCACTGACCGCAGCCTATCATCTGTCACTTGCCTGTCTGCCTGCCTCTGGCCTGACATAGCCTGCCTTTCGCCTACCCATCGCCCACCAACCGAGGTTCACCTGCCGATCGTCCACCAGTAGCCTGCAGAGCCTGCAGACGGTCAGTGGATCGCCAGCTGCCTGCTGTTGCCTGGAAATTCACCATCACAGTACCTGCAGGTTTGGTTACGTGTGGCTGCCACCATTTTGGGGGGGGGGAGCCAGGAGCTGCAGGACCACCAGCCCGACTGACAGCACCCTGCCTTCAGGACCCCCGGCTTGACTGACAGCACACCACCTCCAGGGGCCCAGCCTGACCGTCTGCATCCCAGTCTCGGTGCCCACGCCCTGCGCTGCAGCTCACCATTTGCCAACACATTTGGAAACCAGTGCAGCCATTTTGCATTATCCGCAAAAACTGTCATTAGGTGGGGCAAATCCCATCCTGAGACGCCCACTGGAGACTGGAAGCTCATTGTCAGGTACCTCTCATGCCTCAGGCTACTAAAGACTGGGAGGTTTGAATAGGATATGATGGTTATAGTGTATATTTTTTTTCTCCTTTGTGATAGATTTTAAACTTTTATTTCTATATTTTTCTTGCTCTCTACTTTCCTTTTGCTTACCTATTTCCTCAAGGGCTTTTTCTCACTCTTCCTATGATCTAGAACTTCTTCATACTCTTTCCTTACACTATTAACAGTTACATCCTACACCCCTCCCCATCCTCTTTGTCCTCCATTAGAAACTGCAGTCCTCATTGCAAATCTGTTTGTTAAACTGTAGATAATAATTGAACTCATCCTCTCTGTTTATTATGACAATATTGTAACAAAAAGACTACAGTAACAATAGTCTTCATACGGGCTATTTGGTTTACAGCTGCATATTGTCTATACTGGGTGTTGCTAATATTGATTCCACCCCTTAAAGAAGAGGTTTTGGAAAACTATAGGGTCACTAAGCCTATAGGGCAGAAACTACAATACCCTAGATCTGCATTGCTAGAGGGGAAGATACATGAACAACATGAAAAAACAAGGGATGAAAGTGTTCCAAACAAACCAAGATTCTACACTAATAGAATCCAATGACAGCATGGTAGAAGAAATGCCAGAAAAGAAGTTCGGAATATACATGATTAAAATGTTCAAAGAAGCAAATGATGAGTTAAGAGAGCAAGTGCAGGCAATGATTTACCATTCCAATAAGCATCTGAAAGAGCAACTACAGGAAACAAAAGATCAATTCAACGAAGAGATAGAGATTCTGAAAAAAAAAAACAAATAGAAATCCTTGAAATGAAAGAAACAATAAACCAAATTAAACACTCAATGGAAAGCATCACCAACAGACTAGATCACCTAGAAGAGAGAACCTCAGACAAAATATTGAATCTTGAAATAAAGTTGCCCGAACAGAGAAGATGGTAAGAGATCATGAACAGAACCTCCAAGAACTATGGGATATCATGAAAAGACCAAATTTAAGAATTATCGGGATTGAGGAAGGCACAGAGATACAAACCAAAGGAATGAACAACCTATTCAATGAAATAATATCAGAAAATTTCCCAAACATGAAGAATGAAATGGAAACTCAACTGCAGGAGGCTTACAGAACACCAAATGCACAAAATTACAGCAGATCCACACCAAGACACATTATAATGAAAATGCCTAATGTACAAAATAAAGATAGGATTTTAAAGGCTGTGAGAGAAAAGAAACAGATTACACATACTGGGAAACCAATATGGATATCAGCAGATTTCTCAGCCCAGACCCTAAAAGCTAGAAGAGCCTGGAACAATATATTTCAAGCTCTGAAAGAACTTGGCTGCCAACCAAGAATCCTATATCCAGCAAAGCTAACCTTCAGATTTGAAGACAAAATAAAATCCTTCCATGACAAACAAAAGTTAAAGGAATTTACACATAGAAAGCCTGCGCTACAGAACATTCTCAGCAAGATATTCCATGAGGAAGAAATGAACAACAACAATGTAAGTCATCAAAGGAAGGAACTATCCTAAAAGAAAAGCCAATTAAAGGAGAAACCAAGTCACATTAAAAACCAAATCTAAGCCAAAATGACTGGGAATAGAAATCATATCTCAATAATAACCCTGAATGTTAATGGCCTAAATTCGTCAATCAAAAGACATAGACTGGCAGACTGGATCAAAAAGAAAGACCCAACAATATGTTGCCTTCAAGAGACTCATCTCATAGAAAAGGACATCCACAGACTAAAGGTGAAAGGATGGGAAAAAAACTATCATGCACATGGCCTTAGTAAAAAAGCAGGGGTTTCCATCCTTATATCAGATAAAGTGGACTTCAAGCCGAAGTTAGTCAGAAGGGATAAAGAAGGACATTTCATACTGCTTAAGGGAACCATAAATCAAGAAGACGTAATGATCATAAACATTTATGCCCCAAACAATGGCCCATCCATGTACATCAAACAAATCCTTCTCAATTACAGGAATCAAATAGACCACAACACAATAATTCTGGGTGATTTTAACACACCACTGTCACCACTGGACAGATCTACCAAACAAAAACTAAACAGAGAAACTATAGAACTCAATAACACAATGAATAACTTAGACTTAACAGACATATATAGAATACTCCATCCATCAATGAGTGAATACACTTTCTTCTCAGCAGCACATGGCTCCTTCTCTAAAATAGATCATATGTTATGCCACAAAGCAGCCCTTAGTAAATGCAAAAAAGTAAAGATACTACCTTGTATTCTATCGGATCATAATGGAATGAAATTAGAAATCAATGACAAAAGAAAAAACAGAAACTACTCCAACACCTGGAGACTAAATAATATGCTATTGAATGAAGCATGGATAACAGAAAACATCAGGGAGGAGATAAAACATTTTTAGAGGTAAATGAGAATGATGATACAACATATCAAAATCTCTGGGACACTATGAAAGCAGTACTAAGAGGAAAATTCATTGCATTGAGTGCATTCAAGAAAAGAATAAAAAGTCAACAACTCAACGACCTAACCTTACATATCAAAGCCCTAGAAAAAGAGGAACAGTTCATCACCAAAAGTAGTAGAAGACAGGAAATAATCAAAATCAGAGCTGAAATCAATGAAATTGAAACAAAAGAAACAATTCAAAAAATTGGCAAAACAAAAAGTTGGTTCTTTGAAAAAGTAAACAAAATAGATAAACCCTTAGCCACACTAACAAAGAGAAGAAGAGAGAAAACTCAAGGTACTAAAATTTGTGATGAAAAAGGAAATATCACAACAGACACCATTGAAATTCAAAACACAATTAGAAGCTACTTTGAAAGCCTATACTCCAATAAAATAGAAAATCTTGAAGACATCGACAAATTCCTAGAGACATATGATCCTCCCAAACTGAACCAGGAGGACATACACAATTTAAACAGATCAATTTCAAGCAATGAAATAGAAGAAGCCATCAAAAGCCTACCAACCAAGAAAAGCCAGGACCAGATGGATTCTCAGATGAGTTCTACAAGACCTTCAAAGAAGAACTTATACCAATACTCCTGAAAGTATTTCATGAAATAGAAAAAGAGGGCACCCTTCCAAATTCATTCAATGAAGCTAGTATCACTCTGATACCAAAACCAGACAAAGACACATTTAGAAAAGAAAACTTTAGGCCAATATCTCTGATGAATATAGATGCTAAAATCCTCAATAAAATTCTGGCAAATCACTTACAAAGACATATTAAGAAGATGGTGCACCCTGATCAAGTGGGGTTTATCCCAGGGATGTAAGGTTGGTTCAACATCTGGAAATCAATAAATGTAATTCATCACATCAATAGACTTAAGGTCAAGAATCATATGATTATTTCAATAGATGCTGAGAAAGCATTTGACAAAATACAACACCCCTTGGTGCTCAAAACACTAGAAAAAATAGGGATGGTAGGAACATACCTGAATATTGTAAAGGCTATTTATGCTAAGCCCACTGCCAACATCATTCTTAATTGAGAAAAACTAAAAGCATTCCCTCTAAAAACTGGAACAAGACAGGGATGCCCACTGTCACCACTTCTATTCAACATTGTGCTGGAAATGCTAGCCAGAGCAATTAGACAGACCACAGAAATTAAAGGTATACGAATAGGAAAAGAAGAACTCAAGCTGTCACTATTTGCTGATGACATGATCCTATATTTAGAGGATCCAAAAAACTCCACCAGGAAACTTTTAGACCTAATTAATGAATTTAGCAAAATAGCAGGATATAAAATAAACACACATAAATCAAATGCATTTATCTACCTAAGCAATGAATCATCTGAAAGTGAATTGAGGAAAACAACTCCGTTCAAAATAGCCTCAAATAAAATAAAATATTTGGGAATCAATCTAACAAAAGAGGTGAAAAACCTCTACAATGAAAACTACAGAACATTAAAGAAAGAAATTGAGGAAGACTTTAGAAGATGGAAAGATCTTCCATGTTCTTGGATAGGCAGAATCAACGTAATCAAAATGGCTATACTTCCAAAGATGCTGTACAAATTTAACACAATTCCAATAAAAATTCCTATGACATTCCTCACAGAAATAGAAAAAGCAATCATGAAATTCATATGGAAGAACAAAAGACCCAGAATAGCCAAAACAATCCTGGGCAGGAAGAATGACGCAGGAGGTATCACAATACCAGACCTTAAACTCTACTATAGAGCAATAGTGATAAAAACAGCATGGTATTGGCACCAAGATAGACAGATAGACCAATGGTACAGAATAGAGGACCCAGAGACAAACCCACGTAAGTACAGTTATCTCATACTAGACAAAGGTGCCAAAAACATACAGTGGAGAAAAGATAGCCTCTTCAACAAATGGTGCTGGCAAAACTGGAAATCCATATGCAATAAAATAAAATTAAACCCCTATCTCTCACCCTGTACAAAACTCAACTCAAAATGGATCAAGGATCTAGGAATTAGACCTGAGACTCTTCACCAAATAGAAGAAATAGTAGGCCCGAATCTTCTTCATATTGGCTAGGACCAGACTTTCTCAACAAGACCACCAGAGCGCAAGAAATAAAAGGAAGAATCAATAAATGGGACGGGTGCAAACTAAAAAGCTTTCTCTCAGCAAAAGAAACAATCAAGAATGTGAAAAGAGAGCCTACAGAGTGGGAAAAAATCTTTTCCACGCACACTTTAGACAGAGCACTGATCTCCAAAATTTATAAAGAACTTACAAAACTGTTCACCAAAAATGCAAAGAGCCCAATCAATAAATGGGCTAAGGAACTGGGAAGACACTTCACAGAAGAGGATATACAGGCTATTAACAAATATATGAAAAAGTGCTCATCATCTCTAGTAGTTAGGGAAATGCAAATTAAAACCACCCTAAGATTTCATCTAACTCCAATTAGAATGGCTATTATCAGGAATATAAGCAATAACAAGTGTTGGCGTGGATGTGGGGAAAAAGGCACACTCATACATTGCTGGTGGAGTTGCAAATTGGTGCAGCCACTCTGGAAAGCAGTATGGAGATTCCTCAAAAAACTTGGAATGGATCCACCATTTGACCCAGCTATCCCACTCCTCAGTTTATACCCAAAGGTCTTAAAATCAGCAAAGTATAGGGATGCAGCCACATCTATGTTCATAGCTGCTCAATTCACAATAGCTAGATTGTGGAATCAACCTAGATGCCCTTCAATTGAAGAATGGATAAAGAAACTGTGGTATATATACACAATGGAATATTA